>JAVIAB010000139.1:2764119-2855367 GCA_032433765.1 Megaustenia siamemsis | reverse complement strand
CCTTATCACACCTTGTCACGCAAAGAGCACGACCACTAACTTTCAACATCAAAAGACGACCCAATTTAGAGGCAATATAGATAACACTTTCTGATCAGGAGAAAGTCGATATGACATTTTCATCATCATCAAGTACCCTCCCTTCCGATGGCGTAGGTGATCATGTCTCTCCACAACTTTCGATCTCGACAATTATTTATCATTTCTGTTGTTGACCTGTCAAGCCATTCTCTTAAGCTGTCTGGTATCTTTTCTCTTTGCTTTCCTCTATCTCTTCGTCCCTCAATTTCCCAGTTGTTACAATATATTCCAGCTGTTCCCTTCTCATACGTGGCGAAAAAAAAACCATGATTGTTACCCCTAATATTGAAATTTTAATTTAACAAAAATGGAAAATATTTAAAAAATAATACTATAAATATCGACAGTATGACCCAGCATGAACCAAAAAAATGGATGACGTAGTTCATGGAAAGCAAAAAAGAAAAAGCTAGCCATATTGATGAATGTAGCACGACATGAAGAACTTTCTAGATAGTAAAGTCCATGAAGGCAGGCACACTTGCACAAAGACAAGAAGAATGATGCCTCCAGCAGACTGATCGTTGAACGAGCGACGTCCTACCATCTCTGTGGACATGGCACAACTGTCAATATTGTGTGGCTGAATATTAGGGGTCACAGATCGATCAAAGCGTGTTACGGCATTAATGTGCACATGAAATGGGTGATAGTGTGTTATGGACAAACAATATTCTAACATATGAGAGCGGGGTTCGGAGACAATTAGAGTAGCGAAAGAAAGAAAAAAGAAAGAAAGAAAGAAAGAAAGAAAGAAAGAAAGGAAAGAAAGAAAGAAAGATTCTAAGCAATTTTTACTTCTTCATATGCTAACAAGTATTTTCCTCTGCCAGCCAATTTAAACACAGTTTGGTCGTAATAAACAGAACTCATCTGGTTAGCTTGTTGTGAAGTAAAAGAAATAGAAACTGATATTTCTGTATTAGCAAGTAAGCACAAAGTCGATAAATAAGTAAGTCGCTGTAGCGTGGCGGGGAGGCGGGGGTTGCTAAATATTTGAAGAATCAAAAATCTATAAGTAGTTGTATTTTTTTAATGAACAATAGAAAAGAGGCCGTGAAATATAGACCAAGCGAAGCAGATAAGCTCATTGGCATAAAGATCAATGGGGTAGGTGGGTATTAATTGAACAAATAAACTGAGATAAGTTTGAGATAGAATAACGATAATTTGAGATTGCTGGTGATAATTCAACTAAACAATAACAGCAGCAGAGATAGACAGAATATGTGATATCATGAGAGGCTGTCATACTGTGAAGCAGGACAAAACGTGGAAACATGTTAGTCTCTAACTGAAGCTAACTACAAATCTATCTACGTAATCCTCCAGCTATACTGACGAAGGTCTGTAACCGAAACGCCTCTCTCTCTCTCTTTCACCGATGATACTATAGTAGTCGATTGTCCTCTTCGTCATCCGTTCTGAAAAGGACGTTAAGTGAGCGTAGAAAACGCTGTGTTGTAGTTTGCAGTAGAACTGTGATATTTACGCCTTCCGGCTCAAACCATCCGACTTCAGTGAACTATTTTTGAATACCATGTTGTATTCCCTCTTCCATCTCCACTCATTGGCCACACTAGACAGGTTAGCCTGTTTCTGAAGGCACCGCGAAGAAGTGGAGTAGGGTCTGGATGGTTCTGGTTCACCGATTCTGACACAAGCCATCAGCTGTGTGTCGCTGATAGCTCATATTTATATATATATATATATATATTTAAATACAGATCCTCCTAATAACTTGAATGTATAACAGAAGATGCGGGTATATTTTATATGTCTGGAAAGGCACAAATGTGCTGATAAACTAAAGTATCAGTAACAAACAAGTGTGGATCATGCAAGATACAACAACAACAAATGTAGATCAACTACAAACTAAAGGGAGTGGACGGGGATGGTGCAAGGACAGAAGATGACAGATTTTTTTAATGCAATTGATTTATGGATACAGCTTATGTAAAAATAAATAAGTACAACAGAAGACAAGAGCAATGCACTTTAAGGTGTTAGCTTCAAGCACAAACATAACAGCGGTCTCATCTCGTCAACTTTCACCTGGAGTTGGTAATCTAAAGCTGACATTTGTGCACTAATAGTGGCCTTGAACCCGTGAAATGGGGCGGTAAACATGCAGTAGGTGAAGGAAGTTCAGGACTTGGACTTGAGTTCGACACGCAGCAGCTGCTGCTGCTGATGATGGTGCACTCTTTGTGGTAAAGGCCAGAGCTAACAGAGAGACACGATCTCGGCATGTCGGAGGTCAAGGACATAAATATGGTGGGTGACTGCGCGTGAAATAAATGCAAGCCAGGAACTGATGGTGTTTCCAAATATTTTTGACGGTGAGGGAATTAGCATGCTGCGCGTCCATATTTATGATATAGGATGGGTGAAAACGTCGGTTCTGATGAGTGCAAGTGTGTGTGTGTTTTGGAAAAAAAGGAGGGAGTAGGGGGGTACTGAGATGGTAAAAATGATTGAAAGACTGGAAGAACAAGATAAATAGTGCGTATAAAGTAATAGAGTGTGTGGGGATCACGTGATAGGCTATGAGAGAAACAAATGATTTTACTATGAAAAGAAGAACACTAAAAATATATACTCATTAATAAGGTGACAGTTCCCCAGCGAGAATTAAAAAAAAATGGAGGGTTAAGCTCAGATAGAGGTGACTTTATCGACGAATGCATCAAGGATCTTTAGATACTTAAGTTACGAGGGCAGGCAACACTGAAAACAAAATCAAAACAAAACAAAAAATGAGCCTTCCTGATGCTGCTCGTGGAAAGAGCGACGGCCTTTCAACTCTGTGAAGAGGTTAGCTACTTCATGACACAATTATAACTATTTTGTTGCTGAAGATTATTGGGTCACAGATCAATCAAATCCTGTAACGGCGACACGTGTACATCACACACTGTGTTCCTGTGGGTTTCCCCCTCAAAGTACACAAAACATATAAATATTCCTGTGCAAAAAGTTCAGCCAGACTGGCCCATGCGTTAACTTTGGCGCGTTACCAGTGCTGGTGCAATATGAGTGGCGCCTATAAATACCTGACCTTGACCTGGTGTCTGCGACCCGATTCAGGCTGGCAGGCCCTGACGAGCACGTACGAGAAGAAACACTTCACCTTTGGTAACGTTGGCAGGTCTGTAAACAAATACTACTGCGACGTTAGGTTTGTGGCAGCTTCAGTCAGCGACGCAGGGATCTAATTATGAGTGGGTGAAAGGCTGACTAGCCATGATAATGTCGTATGCTTGTGTTGTTCAATGAATGAATCGTGATCTGTTTTAATTGAGCTGTAAAGCAAAGTGGTACAATTACCCAGTTACAAAGAGAGAAAGAGAGCTGGGCATACAGATAAGAATGGAAACATAAATACTATAAGTTTACATGTGATCGTGATGTTAGAGGCGACATACTGTCCATGACAGCTAAGATAGACTCACAATTAGTAGCGAAGACAGACTACAATTAGTAGCGAAGACAGACAACAATTAATAGCGAAGACAGACTACAATTAGTAGCGAAGACAGACGACAATTAGTAGCGAAGACAGACGACAATTAGTAGCGAAGACAGACTACAATTAGTAGCGAAGACAGACGACAATTAGTAGCGAAGACAGACGACAATTAGTAGCGAAGACAGACGACAATTAGTAGCGAAGACAGACTACAATTAGTAGCGAAGACAGACTACAATTAGTAGCGAAGACAGACGACAATTAGTAGCGAAGACAGACGACAATTAGTAGCGAAGACAGACGACAATTAGTAGCGAAGACAGACGACAATTAGTAGCGAAGACAGACTACAATTAATAGCGAAGACAGACTACAACTAGTAGCGAAGACAGACTACAATTAGCGGTGAAGACAGACTACAATTAGTAGCGAAGACAGACTACATTTAGTAGCGAAGACATAAACCAGTAGCAAAAAACCTACTACAATTAGTAGAAAAGACCTACTACAATTAGTAGAAAAGACCTACTACAATTAGTAGAAAAAGACCTACTACAATTAGTAGAAAAGACCTACTACAATTAGTAGAAAAGACCTACTACAATTAGTAGTAAAAAACAGACAAGTTTGTAGAAAAGGAGACAAATAATAATAAATGAATATTATTATAGAGGGAAAACTCTATAATTATTATCATCATCGGGTGCCATCTCCGCAACGAAGGTTGGCTACCATGGAGCGCCATTCTGCTCTGTCTCTTGCTTTGATGGTGCAGGTTGTCATAGGCTGATTTGTTCATCTTTTGATGTTACTCGTCCATGTTAGTCTTGGTCTGCCTCTGCTTCTTATACCTTGTATTTTCCCCTCCAGGATTACTTTTTAGTTGGCTGTTGTGTCATTTAACATGGCCCAAAAAATCGCATTTGTCTTGTTTGAATTATGTTTAGTAGTTCTCTTTTCATTTTTAGTTGTTTTAAGACTTCATCGTTTTTCTTTTCTTCCATCCAATTCTACCTATTCTTCTATATACATGTATCCACACTTCAAAGGCTTCAATTCTCTTTCCGTTTTCTTGTCTAATGTCCATGTTTCTGCACCATATAGGAATATTGAAAAGATGTAACATTTTGCTATTCTTAGTTTTAGCACTGGTGCTATTTTTTTTTAAATGTTCTTCATGGCATTAAATTACTTTTTGCCATTCCTATTCTTTTGTTTATTTCAGTTGTACATTTTCCATCACTGGTTATAGTATGTCCAAGGTAGTTATAGTTCTGAACTGTCTCCAGGTCTATTCCTTCAATGTGATATCCACTTGTGGATTTTGAGTATTTTCTATGTTCATGATCATAGTTTTAGTCTTTTTGATATTCATATCTAGTCCATATTTTTTGCTTGTCATGTTTATCTTATTAAGTAATTGTTGTAGATCTTTAGAATTTTCTGCTAGTAGTACAATATCATCAGCTTATCTTAGGTTATTGATTATCTTTCCATTAATGTTTAGGCCTGGCATCTCTGTGATGTTTTTAAAGATTTGCTCAGTGTATAGATTGAACAAGCTTGGTGATAGGATGCATCCCTGTCTTATTCCTCTGTTTATATCATGGGTGTAGAGTTCTCTTTGCTACATTTTATTATTACTGTTTGCTCCCAGTATAGATTACATATTAGTCGTATGTCCATGCTATCTAGATGTATCTTTTTCAGGCATTCTCTAAGTTGACAGAAACACTACTACGACAGCTTCGAAACACGACTATGACGAGTTAGCCGAGTTGGCAGTGTTCACTAGCCTTTGGCTTTTCGCGGCAAGGCGATGTGCCATGAGTACGGGTTCGATCCTGCTTAGGACCATTTATTGTTTTTATTTTTTTTTCTGTTGATTAAACATATCTCTTCCTCTGAATTGATTCGTAGTTTGTAACAAACGCTGCCTACAAATGCTGGCTCAGTCACAGAGTGGTAGTGCAGATATCCTACTACTACTCCTAGCACGTTTCTGGCTATTCCTTCTCGTGAGTTTTACTGCATCCATCTTGTATATTAAGATTCACACTGGTTGTACATTCTTGCTATTGTTGACTTGTATAAGCGTTCAGTTTATTATGACTCTAACGTACAAATTGACGCTGTCCATTGATTGGTGGATAAGAAAGCCAGGTGGGAATGCACAAAATGTACAAGGGAACGTGGCCAAGCAGAGATATTTTACTAGTAATTTCTTTAGGAAGTGGAGGGGGAGAGGCTGCCCACAAGATGCTGGACGATTTATCCAAGTTGTCTCGTTCAGTGATTGCTTTGTCGGTCCCATAATAACAAGACAAAAGACATAAATATGAAGAGAACAACTATTATATTGGGCACAGCAGCATTCTCTTAAGTTGTCTGATATCTTTTCTCTTGCTTCCCTCCATCTCTTGCTTCCCTCTATCTCTTCATCCCTCAATTTTGCCAGTTGTCACAATATATGATTCTAGTTGTTCCCTTCTCATTACATGGTCAAAAACATGACTGTTTCTTCCTAATATCGGAAATTAGCTCTCTTTTTGCTTTGGCCTCTGTCAGAACATTTCCACTACTCTTCATAGCTGCCCATGGTATTCTCAACATTCCACTGTAAAACCACCACATTTCTACAGCCTCCAGTGAGTTTCTTGTCTGTTGCCCATAATTCACATCCATATGTTAAGACACCTCGACATCGAACACAGAACAGACAATATGGAGATAAAGTAAAGGTTCTCTCTACACCTTAAACCGTATTGTAAATAACGTGTCAGTTTCAATAACCAACAGTACAATATATGACTAATATGGTCGAATTGACCCTACGTCGCAGCAACAAAATATTAATAATTTACAAACATTCATAACAAGAGATATTTGAGCTCGTTTGCAAGAAGTTAATTTGTCACCATTGAAATGCATCATGGAGCGTGACAACTTTCATCAGACCATCTTCTTTAGCCTCTCTTTCTCACGTCCATGGGTCTCTTACTCATTTCACAGGTCTCCTCTTATTCAATCCATCCAATATTTTCGTGGATACATTCTCTCTGTTTGTTGTTTTCGTAGGTTTTGTTTCTGTGTACGTTGAAGTAAATGTTTCTGTGTCCTTTGTAGTAAACTGTTTCTGTGTCTGTTCAAAAAAAAGTGTTTCTGTGTCTGTTGTAATAAATTGTTTCGGTGTCTGTTGTAATAAATTGTTTCGGTGTCTGTTGTAATAAATTGTTTCCGTGTCTGTTGTAATAAATTGTTTCTATGTCTGTTGTAATAAATTGTTTCCGTGTCTGTTATAATAAGATGTTTCTGTGTCTGTTGTAATAAATTGTTTCCGTGTCTGTTGTAATAAATTGTTTCTGTGTCTGTTGTAATAAATTGTTTCTGTGTCTGTTGTAATAAATTGTTTCTGTGTCTGTTGTAATAAATTGTTTCTATGTCTGTTGTAATAAATTGTTTCGGTGTCTGTTGTAATAAATTGTTTCCATGTCTGTTGTAATAAATTGTTTCCGTGTCTATTGTAATAAATTGTTTCTGTGTCTGTTGTAATAAATTGTTTCTGCGTCTGTTGTAATAAATTGTTTCCGTGTCTGTTGTAATAAATTGTTTCCGTGTCTGTTATAATAAGATATTTCTGTGTCTGTTGTAATAAATTGTTTCCGTGTCTGTTATAATAAGATGTTTCTGTGTCTGTTGTAATAAATTGTTTCTGTGTCTGTTGTAATAAATTGTTTCCGTGTCTGTTGTAATAAATTCTTTCTGTGTCTGTTGTAATAAATTGTTTCCGTGTGTGTTGTAATCAATTGTTTCCGTGTCTGTTGTAATACATTGTTTCCGTGTCTGTTATAATAAGATGTTTCTGTGTCTGTTGTAATCAATTGTTTCCGTGTCTGTTGTAATAAATTCTTTCTGTGTCTGTTGTAATAAATTGTTTCCGTGTGTGTTGTAATCAATTGTTTCCGTGTCTGTTATAATAAATTGTTTCCATGCCCGTGGTAGTATATTGTTTCTATCTCGTTACATAAGTCAAACCACATAATTTGCTGTTTCTTGATATCTTTAACTGTCTCCTGAGCTTTTTTCTAACTTGTTTTTTCTCCTTCCAATTACATGTTTATATTTCATTTCTGCCGTATTTATCTTATTGACTGTTCCTAACATCTAGTTTGGCATTGATGATAAACGTTGCAAATGGCAATATTATTTACAGATATGAAGATATTTCTCTCCCTAGGGGGCGCTCTGTGGTAAAGATTTACAACGTCATATCTTCTCTTAGCCCCCTCCTCCCCTCCTCCCCTCAGGTATACATGTTTTCTAGTTAAAAACACCGATCAAATTATTCAAGTATAATACTCAATAAGCTCACAACTGTGGCCATGCCATATAAAGCACGCCAGCGCGACACCACAATCTTGGATAAATAACCAACTGGCATTGAAGCAGTATCACCAAAATTAAAACTTCACCTATAACAATGTATTAATGGCAGTGGATTGATGAGATCAGTAGATATTAGGATAAAGGTTTTGTGATGTTCTCGGCTTTGGAGACAACTACGATAAAACGAGACGGCGAATGAACATTGAGGACTGGGAGAGAAATATGGTCGTTAACCGTAGTAATGGCTATCGCAATGCTGGTTATAGAGAAAATACAATATTGCCCAAAATATATAAATGGTATAATAACATGATTAGTGGTTGGAGACATTAGACAAGAGTTCTGCGTTGTAATCTCTGCTTGTAGGAGTCATCACTCCCGGGTGAGTGATTTTATTTCTACAAATATATATGTGGACTTCAATAATTATCTTGTTCAACGGACTAGTTGTCGATTTACTTACTATGTTAGGGGATGTCGTGAGGATTCGAACTCACTTATTGCTTTCTATGCATCCCATAGTAACGTACTCTAAGTATGCCTCGTCTCTGGTTAATGTACAGTCTCGCCTTTTGACCGGAAGTTGTCAACAAGTCAATGTGTCAAACATCTCTCATCGCGCCCGCGGCTTTTGGGAGTGGTAACTCTATTAGCATTATAGCATTCATGGCTACATGCTACTGCATCTGCCTGCACATGTTTTGTCTGTCCTTTTCACTTTTGGGCCGAGAGATTTCATGTTATCAACTGTTAGCTGTTTGTTGTTAGGATCATCATTTCTGCACACCTGACGCATACATCGACACTCCGATCCACCTCGAGAAAATCTGTGAAGAATCAAGGCCCACGTGCACGAGCTCCGCATGGCCTGGTGTGACTGGATAATGTCTTCTGTGTCCAGTTGTAACTTCCATACAATGCTCTCTTAAATCAGGTGTTGTGTGCTGTTCTTAGTTGCTTATTAACAGTTTACTGGTTCATGGTCCGGTCGCTTCCTCTTCCCTAAGTGACAACATGCCGCCCGTTGGTTGTAAAGTAAAGTACGAGACTTGAGCCGGCGTCTTAACACACGAGTTTCCACCCATATGTTTTCGGCCGCCTATCCAGAAATGTTCGGAGATTTCTGGATATTGTCGCTTCAAGCATCGAAACTCACGATACGAGGCGACATTCCTCACCTTCCCAGGGTAATGCCCTGGTACCCATTTCTGCCAACGGCTGGGTCGACCGTGGGGGTTATTTTTTCCCAACCACGACTATATCACTCGCACTGCTCACAGCGGGAATCGAACACGGGTTGTTCGATCGTCGGTAGTCCAGTCGTGGTTTTAACTAGGCTACCGAGGCCCCAATATAGCCCATTGGTTATATCACGTCTTATTTTGTGTCGAATGTCTAACCAAGAGAATGCATTTCGCAGCGACTTGGCTTGCACCACTGATATAACATATAGACAGACACCGAGAAAAGAAAGAAGAATAAAAATAAATGAAATTATTACCGCTGTCGTTATCGGATGCAGCCTAAGCTGTAACACACGCGGCCCTCACATGAAGGTATATCAGACAGCACAGAAGAGAGATGTGCTAAAATACAGAGTCATCGACAGGACAGGAAATGGTCCAACAACCTGCGAGCTCACACGATCATTATGATGTTTAATAAATTGATACAAACCTTGAATCAAAGACAACTTTACAGCGACAACAAATCAATTACGATTTGTGTTGATTCAGAATTCAAAATGTTCAGTTTGTGGTAATGTCCTCAAGCAACTCGTCGTCATCAAAATCTGTCACAATACTTGGCCAAGGCAGCGCGCTGACGCTCACCAACCGCTCATGTAACATACATTGAGAACTAATTGCCTCCCTTAGTCCATATTCAGGAACGTAGCATGGATAACTAATGACTTCACGGGCACTAGGTGAACAATGGCGCCAGTCAGCGAACCAAACCTGACAAGCATCCAGCCCATCTTCATATGGTGGCTACAGCTACTCACTGGTCAATAGAGTTGGGATTGATATGGAAGGTAAGCACAGCTCCCTCAAATGTGTCAGGTGAAAGGAGTTGCTAAACAGAATTATGGAAAAGTACTAGTCAAATACCAGTGAATAAAGAGATACAGCAAAGACGATGGCGCTGGATAGGACACACATTACTGAAGCCAACTGAGAGTATTACACAACATGCCCTTTTTTGGAAATACTAAGGAAGAAGTCAAAGAGGAAGACCAACATATTTTTGGAGAAGACAGATGGAATGAAAGATGAAGATGATGGGGAAGACATGGAATGATCTTAAAAGAATGGCAAGAAACAGAACGGCTTGGAAAGTGTTTGTTGAGGACCTATGCTCCACCTGGAGTTGAAAGTGTTTCTTGAAGACCTATGATCCACGGGGAGCTGAAAGTGTTTCTTGAAGACCTATGCTCCACGGGGAGTTGAAAGTGTTTGTTGAAGAAAGACCTATGCTCCACGGGGAGTTGAAAGATAGAAGAATACTCTTAATGGTGTATCTACATAAACCTATTTGCATTATACAGCATGTAATGTACTAATCTCTTTCTGATCGCTATCAATGTTTCTTTGCGTTCACCAGATTGATGACTCTAGCACAGTCTCGTGGGACTGAGTTTTGCGTGTATATCACTTGTTACCAATATTAACTAACAGTCGTGTGCTTCAGTGTCCATCGTCATCGCCAAACACGCAGATATTCTTCGACTTAGACAATTTTGGGGGGTACATTTTATCTACCAATTTTGGCAAGAAGCGAGTATTTTTGCCTACTCTTTAGGATTTCCAACTGCATGGGTTCTGCATGGGGCATTATCTGAGAGGGGTAAACATCGGATATCACACCTCCCCCCAGAGATAGGAGGAAGGGTACAGCCACACACACAAAACCGGATTCGATGAGAAAGTTGCCACCGCCTATGGCAGATTTCGCACTCGGAATGTTCTTGTTCAGAGACCGACGCCTTACCTCATGAACACCCATACTCCGACCTGTAATGCACTGATTTTTGTCCCCTTATCTGCTGCTGCTTTTCCTTAGCGATTTACCGCTCTTTCCTATCCTTGTAGACTCAGCTTCCCTGAAGGTGCTAGCTACTGTTGCTTCCCCTTATCTCCGGCCAGCATCGCCGTGATGACCTAACACAAATCTGCATTTGTTATTATCCATGCTAGTCTGACACAAATATGTCATTGACAAACTTGTTGATGACAGATGATGACAGATGTCAACAAAGATTACGTTTCTCTAATATTAATAATTACTGACAGGCGACCTAGTATTCCTCATCCTAATTGTAAAATTAACATCACGTATTTGTCACACTTATTTATATCAACTCCTCTCGAGACTACCTAGAAACGAAAAGTCATCAAATGACAAGGACCTACCTATGTGTTTCTAGTGGATTAATAAATAATAACATATTTCTAGTGCACTTTGTTCATATTATATGTGAAGACATATATCTAAATGGAGAGTTTACAACACGCATGCGCAAATATGGCAGACAGAGGGACGGCAGAGACAGACACAGATGAAAGACGGACAGACAGAAAACAGACACATTGACGAGTGATAAGGGGGAAAAGAAGGGGTGGGGGGTGGGATCAAGCAAGGCAGAAAGACAGAAGACGGGCGGGAGAGACAGAAAGATTCAGATGAACAGACAGACGGTTGGATGGACAGATGAACAAAAGGGGGCGACAGACAAAAGACAATCAGACTGATAGATGGATAGCTGCATATTTTTTATGCGGATATCAGCACTGGGGAATAAAGGAAATAGAACTATGGAGACGGTCGTGACAGAATCTATCGGAGGAAAAACATGGTAGTCTCGCAAACAGGAGACTTGCCCGAAGGGGGAAGAAGCAAGTGAAGATATACAGTGACATTGGACAGATGCTACAGATCTGTGAACTTCCGTATATGGTGTAGAGGCGGCAGGAACCATTGAAGGCTGTGCATGAAAAGTGTTCCTTGTTGCAGTTTCCTCATATTCAAAGTCCGGCTTATTGCAGGAGCTACTGAGTTAAGTGCTCTATGCACACCGTGAGCTGTGTGTCTCCTCCGTTTTGATCATGTCTCGATATTCCAGTTGTTTACGATGAATAATGATATCGTATGACATGGAACAGTTGGCTGTGTTAACTTTCTGCGCGGTTTCGCATTAAGAATTTTGGCGTGTGCTGAGACTGCTACGATGAGGACTAGTTACCTTTCTTTGTTTGGGAGATGAGATATTAATTCAGATGATTCTGCTGGCACGGGCGATTGAGCAATTATGGATTCGTTTGCAGTGATACCGGGGCCTTCCATAATCAATTTCATATACAAATCTGTATTTCTGAAGAGGACCAAAAACAATCACTTCAAATGTCGTGCATTGAGAGAGTGCAAAAGAAGGGCAGATATGGTGGGAATCCAAAAAAGATGATTAATGTGGGCTGCACATAGGGATCTGTCAGAATGACCTGCCAGCAAATTGCTCTTTAGGGTATCATTAGTAGTAGTATAGATGGCGGTTAATGCCCCCCCCCCCTTTTCTGCCTGTATACTTTATATAGAAAAAAACGCAGCTGCGTGTATACTTTTTATATAGAAAAAATCGCAGCGGTTAATGCCCCCTAACCTTTTCTGCGTGTATACTTTCTATACAGAAAAAAAACGAAAAAAACGCAGCAAGACGGATCGACCAAGACAGCGAGACCTTGGTGAGCATAGGTGACCTCGTGATGCGCACTGCCTCACGATATGTGTGTGCTTGTAAATAAATAGTGTTGTGATGAGTTGAAAAGGGAGGAAAGAAGGTGCTAGCTCTAGCTTGCTCATCAGTAATACTGGTTCGCTATCTCTCTCTATCTCTCTCTCTCCCTCTCCATCGCTATCTCTTTCACTCTCGATCATTCTCTCTCCAATTCCGTCTCTGTCTCTCGCGTTATCTCTCTCCCTCTCGTCTGTCTCTCTCGTTATCTCTCCCCCTCTCCATCGCTCTCTCCTCTCTCAATCTCTTGTCTTTCGTTATCTCTCTCTCCGTCTCTGTCTCTCTCGTTATCTCTCCCCCTCTCCATCGCTCTCTCTCTCGCTCCCTCTCTGTCTCTTTCGCTCTCGCTGTCTCTATCTCTCGCTATCTCTCTCCCTCTCCATCGCTCTCTCTCGCTCCCTCTCCAGCTCTGTCTCTTTCGGTCTCGCTATCTCTCTCCATCTCTGGCTCTCGCGATCTCTCGCCCGCTCCATCGCTCTCGCCCCTCTCCAGCTCTGTCTCTTTAAACCAGGTGCTAGCTCTCGCTTGCTCATCAGTAATAGTGGTTCGCTCTCTCTCTTCCTCTCTCTCTCTCTCTTCTCTCTCTGACAAGTGAATTAACCCAGACAGGTACAAAAACAAATATGAAGCTTCTAATAATTTTCACAATAACAATTTTATTAATTCATGAGTGAACATATATTTATACTTGTACAGTAAAATTTAACATCTCTCTCTCTTCTCCTAACCCCCTCCTAGTCTTTTCTCCTACCATGTCACCCGCCCCATCGCACTTTCCGTTTTGACCACACAAGCTCGAACGCGATGACTAATCACCCGATCGGGAACCCTTGAATGTGGAATAAATAAAACTAGTGGCGGGAATGCTCTCTACCATCCACTTAGTATCGGGTCTGTTGAGCATGGCAGTGTCTACGGGGGTATGTTCCTTAGAGAATCAACGAATCTGGTGAAATCATCACGATTATTGATTAACTTCGGGAACTCGAGAACAGCTGAATTATTAAGGGATGCGTGGAAGAAGCGTAAATCTCCATCCTCTCTGTGACGGAGGATAAGATGGTGACCATAGTTAATTTTAAAACGAGTTGTCTGACTATCAAACACATCTCTTAAAGGAATAGACCAGTCTGTGATGAATGGACGATCAGGTGAGTGGAAGAAAGTGTATGTGGAAACTGTTCTATTGATACTAGCGTGAGTGTTTATGACTGACCAGTTTTGTTGATATACATCCCGCACATCAGATGGTAGTGTTGCTAATGGGTCATCGGGGTTTGTGCTTTTTACCCTCTGTGGATTGTTCCTCATCTAACTCTCTCTTCTTCGATGATGAGGGGGCCAACTGTAACGAAGTTGAAGGAGCCATTAGTGAAGTGGGTGTTGTAGCAGGTACCGACGGTGTTGTAGAAGCTGTTGTAGAAACTGAATGTTTCAGTCTTCTCATATGTCGGGTAAAGAACACGTACTGTGTGGCTGTGAACACACCCGAACATACTATTTCTCGTGCGGTTTTGGTGCAGTTTTCGGTGCATGTTATTCCACTTTTGGGGTGGTTCACAGCCACAACTACTACTAGCTTTTTGTTGTTTTTTGATGGAATTTTGATATGTAGGGGTGTCAAAAATTATGGGGAGGTATGCCTTGAGGTATATTTAAATTTTTTATCGCTTTCAGGGGCGTAACCCTAAAAAATTTTAAGGGGGGTAACAATTTCAAAAGGATTTTTTAAGTTAATTTTTGGTGTGGGGATGTCTAAAATAAAGTTTTAGGTAAGCCTACGTGCTAAATTGACGATTTTTACCGATTTCATGGGCGTAAACCCTCAAAAATGCTAAGGGGGTAAAATCCTAAAAGTGGTTTTTTATGTAAATCTTTGCACATGGGGATGTCTAAAATAAAGTTTGGGGTATGCCTAGAGTGAAAATTTACGATTTTTCCGATTTCATGGGCGTAACCCTCAAAAACGGTAAGGGGGTAACAATTTCAAAAGTGATTTTTAAGTTAATTTTTGGTGTGGGGATGTCTAAAATAAGTTTTAGGTAAGTCTACGTGCTAAATTTACGATTTTTATCGATTTCAGGGCGTAACCCTCAAAAATGTAAGGGGGTAACAATTTCAAAAGTGATTTTTAAGTTAATTTTTGAGGGTGGGGATGTCTAAAATAAGTTTGGGGTATGCCTAGAGTGAAAATTTACGATTTTTATCGATTTCAGGGGCGTAGTCACCAAAAATGGTAAGGGGTGTTACACTTTCAAAAGTGATTTTTAAGTAAATTTTTGGTATGAGGATGTCTAAAATAAAGTTTTAGGTAAGCCTAGCGTGAAAATTACGATTTTTAACCGATTTCATGGGCGTAACCCTCAAAAATGCTAAGGGGGTAAAATCCTAAAAGTGGTTTTTTATGTAAATCTTTGCAATGGGGATGTCTAAAATAAAGTTTGGGGTATGCCTAGAGTGAAAATTTACGATTTTTCCGATTTCATGGGCGTAACCCTCAAAAACGGTAAGGGGGTAACAATTTCAAAAGTGATTTTTAAGTTAATTTTTGGTGTGGGGATGTCTAAAATAAAGTTTTAGGTAAGTCTACGTGCTAAATTTACGATTTTTATCGATTTCAGGGGCGTAACCCTCAAAATGGTAAGGGGGGTAACAATTTCAAAAGTGATTTTTAAGTTAATTTTTGATGTGGGGATGTCTAAAATAAAGTTTGGGGTATGCCTAGAGTGAAAATTTACGATTTTTATCGATTTCAGGGGCGTAGTCACCAAAATGGTAAGGGGTGTTACACTTTCAAAAGTGATTTTTAAGTAAATTTTTGGTATGAGGATGTCTAAAATAAAGTTTTAGGTAAGCCTAGCGTGAAAACTTACGATTTTTACCGATTTCATGGGCGTAACCCTCAAAAATGCTAAGGGGGTAAAATCCTAAAAGTGGTTTTTTATGTAAATCTTTGCAATGGGGATGTCTAAAATAAAGTTTGGGTATGCCTAGAGTGAAAATTTACGATTTTTCCGATTTCATGGGCGTAACCCTCAAAAACGGTAAGGGGGTAACAATTTCAAAAGTGATTTTTAAGTTAATTTTTGGTGTGGGGATGTCTAAAATAAAGTTTTAGGTAAGTCTACGTGCTAAATTTACGATTTTTATCGATTTCAGGGGCGTAACCCTCAAAAATGGTAAGGGGGTAACAATTTCAAAAGTGATTTTTAAGTTAATTTTTGATGTGGGGATGTCTAAAATAAAGTTTGGGGTATGCCTAGAGTGAAAATTTACGATTTTTATCGATTTCAGGGGCGTAGTCACCAAAAATGGTAAGGGGTGTTACACTTTCAAAAGTGATTTTTAAGTAAATTTTTGGTATGAGGATGTCTAAAATAAAGTTTTAGGTAAGCCTAGCGTGAAAACTTACGATTTTTACCGATTTCATGGGCGTAACCCTCAAAAATGGTAAGGGGGTAAAATCCTAAAAGTGGTTTTTTATGTAAATCTTTGCAATGGGGCTGTCTAAAATAAAGTTTGGGAGTATGCCTAGAGTGAAAATTTACGATTTTACCGCTTTTATGGGCGTATCCCTAAAAAATGGTAAGGGGGTAACAATTTCAAAAGTGGTTTTTTATGTAAATCTTTGCAATGGGGATGTCTAAAATAACGTTATTTGGACCTTGAATATAACTTCCTGCTCGTTGTGTCTAACTATTATGACTATGTGAGTAGCTTTTTTGGGCTTTTTATGTCGACTTTTTTAGTATGTGCCTAAATTTTTGTGTTCTGGAGGTAAAATGTTAGTGATTTGGCCACTCTTTTTGGACCTTGAATATAACTTCCTGCTCGTTGTGTCTAACTAGTATGACTATGTGAGTAGCTTTTTATGGTTTTGAGGTCGATTTTTTTTTTAGTATGAGCCTACATTTTTGTGTTCTGTGGGAAAAATATTGGCGATTTGACGGGACTTTGGATGTAACTATCTGTTCGATGTGTCTAACTAGTATCAGTATGGGAGTAGATTTTTAGGGTTTTGAGGTCGACTTTTTCGCTTATGAGTTTAAATTTTTTTGTGTTCTGGTAGTAAAATTTTTGCGATTTGGCGTAATTTTTGGGCCTTATACAACTCCTCTGGTATTGCATCAGGGGTCAAAGTGCGTTCAAGTAACCCATACCTGTATTATTTCCCCATCAGTGACCCGACAGGTGGATTGTATCAGGGGTCGAATCGATTTAAAGTAACCCATGCGTCAGACTCGACAGCACTTCAAGTGGAAAATAAGGTCAATTGTCACGATAACAGTAATCCTCTTCTCTGATTAGTTAATCTAAAGGTCAGTCATTTCGTTGATGGGTGTCCGATAGAAATCCTCTTCTCTGATTGGTTAGCCTAGATGTTAGTCGAGAGTGAAATAGTGTTGTCCAACTTTTATTTACCAGTTGCATGTGAAACTTCTTGTTATAAGCGCGATTGATTCACGGAAGTTTATTTTCATAGTACTGTTCAGTCTACCGGTCTGTGTTGTGGATCTATTTTTATGATGTAAGTTGAATATTTTTTTTTCTGTTTTTCTCTTATCTCATAACGATGTGGAAGGTTATCAATAAAAGGCTACTCGATTGTATTACTGGTGATGTGTATAAAGTACGTATGTTAAGCCTTGTTGAGTGTATTATTCCTTCGTTTTTCATGTGTTTATCTTATTGGTTGATTAAAAGTGGATATTTTTAGTCCTGATGTGCTTGGTATTAAATATTAATGTATTTAAATTAGGTATGTTAGTATAATTGATAAGGACTATTTGATCTTCTACAGATGTTTTCTCATAACGAACATCTTCTGGTAAACATCAGTGTGCATTATGTTCGAAGCAGTTTAAACGGCGCCAAGATATGGTTCAGCATATACGGGCCGCTCATCGTCTTATACACCATGTTTGTGACATTTGTCAACGTTCATATTCGAGTCGAAGTTCTTTAGCCAGCCATAGGAGACTAAAACATTCAGTACAGGAATCAACTTCACCCTTGGTACCGTCTACATCACCAGTTTTCACTATCGGTACCGGCTACCGTAACAGTTTCTCTTATCCGTCATACGTGTCCTATTTGTCAACGTTCATATAAGAGTCGAAGATCTTTAGCCAGCCATAGGAGAGTAAACACTTAGTTTCTACAACAGCTCCTTCATCATTGTTATCGTCTACATCGCTAGTTGCACCCTCGGTACTGTCTACCATATCAGCTTCTCTTATCCGTCATGTGTGCACCACATGTCAGCGTACGTATACGACTCGAGGTTCTTTAACCCGACATATGAGAAGACTGAAACATTCAGTTTCTACAACAGCTTCTACAACACCGTCGGTACCTGCTACAACACCCACTTCACTAATGGCTCCTTCAACTTCGTTACAGTTGGCCCCCTCATCATCGAGAAGAGAGAGTTAGATGAGGAACAATCCACAGAGGGTAAAAAGCACAAACCCGATGACCCATTAGCAACACTACCATCTGATGTGCGGGATGTATATCAACAAAACTGGTCAGTCATAAACACTCACGCTAGTATCAATAGAACAGTTTCCACATACACTTTCTTCCACTCACCTGATCGTCCATTCATCACAGACTGGTCTATTCCTTTAAGAGATGTGTTTGATAGTCAGACAACTCGTTTTAAAATTAACTATGGTCACCATCTTATCCTCCGTCACAGAGAGGATGGAGATTTACGCTTCTTCCACGCATCCCTTAATAATTCAGCTGTTCTCGAGTTCCCGAAGTTAATCAATAATCGTGATGATTTCACCAGATTCGTTGATTCTCTAAAGGAACATAACCCCGTAGACACTGCCATGCTCAACAGACCCGATACTAAGTGGATGGTAGAGAGCATTCCCGCCACTAGTTTTTATTTATTCACATTCAAGGGTTCCCGATCGGGTGATTAGTCATCGCGTTCGAGCTTGTGTGGTCAAAACGGAAAGTGAGATGGGCGGGAGACATGGTAGGAAAAGACTAGGAGGGGGTTAGGAGAAGGGAGAGCGAGAGAGAGAGAGAGAGATGTTAAATTTTTACTGTACAAGTATAAAATATATGTTCACTCATGAATTAATAAAATTGTTATTGTGAAAATTATATAGAAGGCTTCATATTTGTTTATTGTACCTGTCTTGGTTAATTCACTTGTCAGAGAGAGAGAAGAGAGAGAGAGAGAGAGAGAGAGCGAACCACTATTACTGATGAGCAAGCGAGAGCTAGCACCTGGTTTAAAGAGACAGAGCTGGAGAGGGGGCGAGAGCGATGGAGCGGGCGAGAGATCGCGAGAGCCAGAGATGGAGAGAGATAGCGAGACCGAAAGAGACAGAGCTGGAGAGGGAGCGAGAGAGAGCGATGGAGAGGGAGAGAGATAGCGAGAGATAGAGACAGCGAGAGCGAAAGAGACAGAGAGGGAGCGAGAGAGAGAGCGATGGAGAGGGGGAGAGATAACGAGAGAGACAGAGACGGAGAGAGAGATAACGAAAGAGACAAGAGATTGAGAGAGGGAGAGAGCGATGGAGAGGGGGAGAGATAACGAGAGAGACAGAGACGGAGAGGGAGAGAGATAACGCGAGAGACAGAGACGGAATTGGAGAGAGAATGATCGAGAGTGAAAGAGATAGCGATGGAGAGGGAGAGAGAGAGATAGAGAGAGAGAGAGATAGCGAACCAGTATTACTGATGAGCAAGCTAGAGCTAGCACTTCTTTCCTCCCTTTTCAACTCATCACAACACTATTTATTTACAAGCACACACATATCGTGAGGCAGTGCGCATCACGAGGTCACCTATGCTCACCAAGGTCTCGCTGTCTTGGTCGATCCGTCTTGCTGCGTTTTTTTCGTTTTTTTTTTCTGTATAGAAAGTATACACGCAGAAAAGGTTAGGGGGCATTAACCGCTGCGATTTTTTCTATATAAAAAGTATACACGCAGCTGTGTTTTTTTCTATATAAAGTATACAGGCAGAAAAGGGGGGGGGCATTAACCGCCATCTATACTACTATCATTTCAGGGGAGGGGTATGTTTACAACACGCGGAAAAAAAAAATCACAATCAAGAACAGAAAAAAGAAAGAACAACGTCCAGTCCTAAGCAGTATCGACCCTGTACTCCTCGATACAACGTCTTGCCACGTGAAACAAACGCCAGAGCACACGGCCAACTCTAGATCTAGTTCTACATTTCTAGGTAGCTTAGTTGGCCGTGAGCTCTAGCGTTTCTTTATCGTGGCAAGGCGAGTATGGGTTCGATTCTGCTTCGGGTTGTCTATTGTTCTTTGGTTTTTTTTTCTGTTGATAATTTGTGATTTTCTTTTTTTTTTTTTTTTCGAGTATTGTAAACATAGCTCCTCCCCTGAAATGACTCGTTGATCTATCGCCTCTGAAGTTTGCCTCCACAATAATGTTCATGTTTGTATTACTTGTCTCTGGCCAACTATTTAGAGCAATGAGCTGGCCGTGCGAGTAAGTGTAGGTTTTTCTAGCGGTAAGGCGCTGTGCGTAGGTCAGCGTGGTTCCCAACACTGGTTTGTGCTGTCTATTGTCACCTATGGTTTCCTCTTTTCACTTGTGTTCGCTTGATGACGAAAGGAATACACCTCTTTGTCTTAAAATAGCGTTAAGTGGGCATGTATGCTTTGTGTTGTGGTTTGCTGTAAAACTGTGATATTTGCGCCTTTCGGCCCAACACATCCGACTTCAGAGTGTTATTTTTTAGTTCTGGTGTCTCACCTCTCTGATCTCTACTCGCTTGTCCAGACTAGACAGGTTAGTTTGTTTCTAGAGGCACCGCGAAGAGATGGAGTAGGGTCTAAATGGTTATGGTTCACCGATCCTGGAGTAAGCCATGAGATGTGGGTCGCCTGACAGCTTCCAGTTCTGCTGCTGTAAGGGGCAACAACTTTCACCGGACAACGGCCATTTTTTTGCCTACTCATTTTGACGTTTCCCATGGTTCTTAACGCGAGTGCAAACCAGGGCCTCCTGTTTCTCGCAATTATACCAGAGAGCCAGTCATCGGTTCTCACCACCCAGAGACCAGGGAAACAATGCCACAAGAAAACAATGCATTCGAAGAGAACAATTCCTAACGCCTGTGGCGGGACTCAAACCCGTGACCTTCCTGGTCCAGAGTTCGATGTCTTACTACTAGGCCTGATTCAGTGGAATCGTGGTTTTCTTTTCTCGCTTCTGCTGCTTTCAAAGCTTTGTAGAAGTCTCTTGTGACTGTTTTGGCGTCCCTGCTCATCTTTTGTCCGAATTCTGTACAGTGTTTTGTTTAACTTTTTTTTCCGGACTAAGACATATTTTTTTATATTTTTCTCCCTCTAGTTTTTAAAAAGTTTATTCTTTTCTTTAAATGTTTCTCTGATTTGCTTCGTTCCTCCATGGGGTGCTCTTTTTGGATTCTTTTGACATTAGTTCTGTTCCACATACTGTGTTGCGATGTTGGTTATTGTTTTCTTAAACAGTTTCCACTCTTCTTCTACTTTGCTTAGTACATTAGGGAGTTTCTTGAATTCAACTGCTAGTTTTTTCTCATAGGATTTTCATTGATTCTTGGTCTTTTAATTGTTTTTATTTGTATTGTCTGTTCTTGTTGTTTATTGACGTATCTTCTATTTGTTTTTGGATGTGTAATCATAACCATTTTATGGTCCGTGTCGTCTGTAATATTAGGGATAGTTCTGCTGTCGGTTACTCTTTTCTTGTTCTGTTTTCTTGTTAGTATAAATATACATCTGGCTTCTACATGTTGTAACCAGGTATTACAACTTTCCTCTTCTTATTATGTGCCACAAAAATGTCGACTGGTTTTTTCTAATGTTTCTCAGGAGCTCCCTTTTTGTGTTGGCCTCTTTGAATATGTCCTCATTGGTCATTTTAGCTGTCTTAACATGCTCTAACATTCTTATGAGACACCCCATCTATGTGGCCTCTAATCGTCTTTTCATTTGTTTATCCACTGCCCATAATTCACTTCCATTGGTCAGAATTGGCTCTATATATCAGCGATCAGTGGTCGAGACTCGATAAGGCTAGCTACTGTAAAAAGAAATTGATTCATGAAGCACACCACAAGAGATATTCAAACAAACTGCAGAAGATAGAATATTTGAAATTCTGCAAAAAGATGAAAAAAGATTGAATGAGAAGATATTCTTCCTCTTTCCTGTCGTTCATCCGATGATTACTAAAGGAATTGATGTCCTATTCATCATTCGTCCTTAGGCGCCAAGAAATCCGTGCACATTTTTGTTTCAATTAGCCGTGAAATATTGACAAGTAGAAACTATAAATATTCTATTTGACTAGATCATTATGTCTATTTGTTTGTATATACCGTCAATAAGACGAAACCAGAACCATCTTTTAGTTTCCAATTTAAAAAAATATGTATAACGTCAGGACAATAAACAGTTTACATACACAATTTCAACAATTAAAACCAAATGGTTATTAAGTTATAGCATTTTGGCGAGTGGGGGCATGGGTTTTTGGAATGAACTACAGCTGTAAATCAAGTAACAACTCATTTGATGGTCTGTGAAAAGATGGACGAGAAATGAGAGATTGGCGGAAACGAAACAATACTTCAGTTATGAACAGGATTACCATATGTAGCGAAGATGACATAGTCTTGACAAATCATTGCACGCACTGGCGGTTAATTTCACGGATGTCGCTGGCACATTGTAGCGCACGTTATACGGCCAATCATAGAACAGGTGTCAAACGTCGGATTGTCACGGATTGAACTTTAATACCTGACCTTCAGTCTTTGTTTATGGCGTAGGCATCACGCTGACAAGAGTACACAGCCCGTGATGAACATACCGCAGCGATCAGTGGTCGAGACTGGTGCGAGGGCTGCAACTAAATTAAATCAACGAACATGACCTTTCTAGATCTCTGCTCTGGAACGATTGAATACAGGTAAACACATCCAAGAGTGACCCACTTCGTGAGAACAACACCGTAGAAATTAATTCGTAGAATACAAATATGCAACGCATTATTATCAAGTGCCGTGAATTTGTAACATCAATTATCAAATCCTTCACGCGTGCTTGATCGATGTGGTCTCGATGTCTCAATACGAACATTCCCGATTTGAAGCATACCTGTGACGATTGGACCATGTGACAATGATGGCCAGGTTACATGGAATCCCTGGTCGTATCAATGCTGGGCGATGACAAGAAAGTTCTGTCTTCGGGTTGTACACATATCAAGACATGCCTGGCAGCTCCAAATAGTAAGTAGAACAAAGGTACTATCTGACTCGGAGCACACTGACGACACCAGCGCTAAAGAACTATCGTGGTGGCCCTGTCAGTTGCAAACTGACAAACGAGTTTTGCCATAGCTGATTGCTTGAACACGATCAGTGACCCGTAATTGGCCAAGATCTTACTTCACCTCCCCGTAGAACTCGTGAAAACGGCCCTACTGGTCTGGCCAGTGGAGTAAGGATATGAGAATCCGGTATCCCAAAAAACGTCACGCTGAAGTCGGATGTGTTAGGCCGGAAGATGTAGAAAGCACAATCTGCTGTAAACCATAATCCACCAACGTCCACTTGATGTTCCATTAAGGTTGGGCATGACGAGTAAGATGTACAAGGTCCAGCATCACTGAGCTAGAGGTCGGTCATGTCGGTCAAAAAGTGTGCATGCTTGAATGTCTCACAATGTATGCAAGGCCACACTGGCTACATTGACGATACAAATTACAACTTAATGCACACCAAATGGCCACGGTTGAAATAGTGTACACAGAAGCAGATTAAGAGAAGAAACATCAACAAAAACCATGCATCTATCAAAGACCCCGTTCCAGCAAACAATAAAGTCTTCAACCCTATCGTCAATACTGTTCTACTGAACGTGTTGCATGTATCACGGACATAATTTGCCAATGTAAACATGTGCAACTGATCTCACAATCCTGGTATGTGCACTGTGTACACTACAAACCATAGGTGCTCAAGAGCGATCATGGAAATAAATCTAACGCGAGTTTGTACGTGGTATCGTTGACAGTGTATTCATTGTTAAATCAAAGTCAACTATATCTCAAGCCCGCGGGTTGAGAGGGATCACCCATAATCATCATCATAATCATCATCGAGTGCCTTCTCCGCAACTAAGGTTGGCTACCATGGATCGCCATTCTACTCTGTTTCTTGCTTTGATGGTGCAGGCTGTCATAGATTGACTTGTCCGTCTTTTGATATTACTCGCCCATGTTAGTCTTGGTCTGCCTCTTTTACCTTGTATTTTTCCTTCCAATATTACTTTCAGTAGGCTGTTGTGTCTTTTAACATGCCCCAAAAATGTCATTTGTCTTGTCTTAATTGTATTTAGTAGTTCTCTTTTTATTTTCAGTTGTTTTAAAACTTCATCGTTTGTTATCTTTTCTTTCCATCCAATTCTACCTATTCTTCTATAAATCCACATTTCAAAGGCTTCAATTTTCTGTTCTGTTTTCTTGTCTAATGTACATGTTTCTGCACTACACAGAAATATTGAGAAGATGTAACATTTTGCTATTCTTAGTTTCAGCCCTGTTGATATTTGTTTTTTTGTTAGTATATTTTTCATGGCATTAAAATTACTTTTTGCCATACCTATTCTTTTGTTTATTTCAGTTGTACATTTTCCATCCTTGGTTATAGTTTGTCCCAGGTAGTTGTAGCTCTGGACTGTCTCCAGATGTATTCCCTCAACTGTGATATTTAATTGTAGGTCTTTTTAATTCTTGTCTTTCCTTTTTGGGCAAGGTGTTGCAGGATTCTTGCATGCTGTTTTTTATGCATTGCCATTTTGTTGTGACTTTTTCCTCAGGACCCCAAATAAGTGACGTTTTCAGCATTGCGAGCAGAGGCAGTTGTGAGTAGAATGTCGTCAGCCGTCTATAGCTCGCATAACTGAAGACTTCACGCGCTTTGGGTAAAGGTCAAGTACGAGACTTGAATCGGCATCTTAGTATGCGAGTTTTCACCCATATGTGCTCGGCCGCCTATCCAAAAGTGTTCGAAGACTTCTGGATAGTGTCGTTTCAAGCATCGAAACTCACAATGCGAGGTGCGAGACCCCGATATGAGGTGGCATTCCTCACCTTTCCAGAGAACTATCCTGGTACTTATTTCTGCCAGTCGCTGGGTCGACCGCGGGAGTATTTTTTTAAATTTCCAACCACGAGTATAATTCACACTGCTTCTAGCGGGAATCGAACACGGGTTGTCCAAACGCCGGTAGCCCAGGCGGGTGGTTTTCCCAACTAAGTTACTGAGGCTTTGTGTGTTCTCGGATAACCCTCTCACCCGCGGGTCTGAGATATAGTTGGCTGTGGTTGGCCCTTCATTCGTGGAGGAAAGAATAGAAACGCGTACGTATGTCACAGACGTGAAATAAAATGTCACACTTCAAACAGTGCTACTAACATTTGTTTCGCCGTTCATCCAACAACTACTACTCTTCAACTTCCGCCATTAACAGGGCGTTAAGTGGGCATTTGTGCGTTGTGTTGCATTCTGCAGGAGAAATGAAACCAAAAATAATAGCAAAAAAAGGTAATTGGTTAAACCATTTTCTTTTCTATTTTTTTTTTCGTTTCTCCTTACTTCAATCAGCTTTAGTGCTGCTTCGCACTTTTATGCATTTATATGCATTTATGTGCATTGACCTGTTGTAATTTACGACTAGCTGTCATATTTGCAATATTCGACCCAACACGTCGCTCTTCAGCACGGCATTTTCGAGAACACGGTTGCGCCCCGCGCCCCAGTCCAGAACGTAATGACTTGGCCAAACTGATCATGCTATGAGACGTTAACTGCTGAAATTCGCCTTCATCCACTCGCATTGATTTCTATGGGGTGGGGGACAAAGATGTAAACATGTACACCTTCCTATTAACTACTCTATATGAGTTCAATTTTACACTTGTACGATAACTACCAGTATTCTGCTATGTATTAATGATGTCTTATCTGTGACGTCATTTTGTTGCATTGCACTATGTTTTGCACTTTGCAGTCCAATAAATCCTTCACTGTGCAAATATGTAGCTGGAATGCTTCTCTAACCTTAGCTTGTCTTTGCTCTTCCTTAGAATGCATGTTATTCGTAGTCACGGACCAGAGTTACTTCTCCTGGTATAACAGAAATTGTTCGTTATAACAGAAGGTGTGTACGGTCACGAACTTCAGTAGAGACTTACACTAGAACCAGACTAATATTTCTTTCCTACCTGCCCGGCTGTGTATCCAGCTTTACTTCTCTATTGTTATCTTATAATTTTCAATTATCACCACATGCTCTATCTGCTGACATGATCGTGTCTTCCTATTGCTTTCAATAGCTAAAGAAGTGCTGCATTGCTTTTTAGGAGAAGGTGTCGTGTCTGGTCGTAAACTAGAAACACACCGCTTCTACGTTCAGCTGGCGTCCTTTTAATGGCGGAACATAAAGATGATTAATCATCAGGCGAACGCAGCGAGAGATCGAGAGAGAGAGTGCCAGAGAGAGAGAGAGAGAGAGAGAGCGTGAGAGAAAGCGTGTAGAGAGAGAGAGAGAGAGAGAGAGAGAGAGAGAGAGAGAGAGAGAGAAAGAGTGTGTGTGTGTTTGGCAATTCTCAGCCCGGATTTAGTTTTACCAGCTTCTGCCCTATGTACATGCCATTGTTGTGAACCTCGGGACCGACACACATTTGTGATGATGTGAGCCTGCCATGACGACATTGCTGTCAGAGATCAACTGCCCCACAATGTACTACTTTAATGCAGGTTTACACAGCCAAGAGAAGACAATTATACAAGCTGTTATTTGCCGACTCTGTTCCGTTTACATGGAAGATGACGTATCATTTAAAATGTATTCTCCTTTCCTTCCTCGTTTGCCTTTCAGCGTCGAGGGGAGATATAATTTGTGGTCGGTTTGCATCTGCTGCGGTTATGATTCCTAGCGTTTCTAATATTAACTCAATACATCTTTTTCGTCCTCGACCCTTAGGTGTTCTCGCAACGTATATTAAAGACTCGTGTTGTGTTGTGCTCTTTCTGCTTCATCACGTGGCCAAACTATTTTATGTTCTTACTTTATGTACTCCGTGACGAGAATAATTTCTAGCTTTTTTTTCGCAGTATTTCATTTCTGATCTTATGTTTCAGGCTTTTTCCTGGCATTGGTCTAAGGATTCGTCCTTACTTCTTCACATCGGTGTTCTCTATTTAGCACTCTGCTGTATTTGATTTCAATTAACTAAGGAACGTATTCCTTTTATTTTGCGGGTTATGTCAAGACATTATCTCAGACCTAAATGAGCCGTTACAGTCCACCACTTAAGACATCATCTCATAACTAATTGAGCTGTTACAGTCCACCACTTAAGACATCATCTCATAACTAATTGAGCTGTTACAGTCCATCACTAAAGACATCTCATAACTAAATTAGCTGCACCAGACCACCACTTAAGACAACATCTGGTACCCAAATGAGCGCAGCCCACACAAGGGGCCATGCAATGGGCTTCCCACTGCCAAATTGCTGGAATTGAGGTCGCTGATACCCTTTCCAAAACTGGCAGCAGGAAAGCTCAGCACATTAACAGTGACCTAGAAAATGCCATCAGACAAAAACTGGAAACTTCTTCAGCGTTCGAGTCTTGTGATCATGCGAACTTGACTCTTTGTCCTGTTTCATGATTGGAGGGTAAAGTCAACATCATGACACACGATGCGCTGGTCGCAAGGTCTGTGCCCATATATGCGAGTGTGTCCTGATTTTTCTCCAAAACCTGCGCCGTTGTTGACGCACTCCGACTACGGCAGGCTGGGTCTGGGTTTGACGTAGGAGTTTTCCTTCTAGTTGGGTGAATGCCGTCCAGGGTTGTTGGGGCCGTCCAGGGTTGTTGGGGCCGTCCAGGGTTGTTGGGGCCGTCCAGGGTTGTTGGGGCCGTCCAGTCCGTGATTTCTCCCATTGCCTTTCCTTCTAGTTGGGTGAATGCCGTCCAGGGTTGTTGGGTCCGTCCAGGGTTGTTGGGCCGTCCAGGGTTGTTGGGGCCGTCCAGGGTTGTTGGGCCCATCCAGCCCGTGGTTTCTCCCATTGCCTTTCCTTCTAGTTGGGTGAATGCCGTCCAGGGTTGTTGGGCCCATCCAGCCCGTGGTTTCTCCCATTGCCTTTCCTTCTAGTTGGGTGAATGCCGTCCAGGGTTGTTGGGCCCATCCAGCCCGTGGTTTCTCCCATTGCCTTTCCTTCTCCCGATGGTAACTGCTAGGCAGCACTGGTTTGTTTTCCGGGTGTCGGGCAACAAACTGGAAACAAAAACTTCCAATAAACTACACGCAGGATCCAATACATAAGATGTTACGGCACGCCCATGTCACCCTTTCCCGCCTCAGCCCAGGCCACTGCAGACTGCTTCTTCCTCCTTCTACCTTTTCAGCTCCTTGTGGAGCATAGGTCTTCGACAAAACTTTCCAAGCAGTTTTGTTTCTTGCCATTCTTTTAAGATCATTCCATGTCTTCCCCATCATCGTCATCTCTGCTTGCATCTGTCTTCTCCAAGAATTCCTTGGTCTTCCTCTTTGTCTTTTTCCCTGGGGTTTCCAAAATGGGCATGTATTGTAATACTCTCAGTTGACTTCCGTAGTATGTGTCCTATCCAGCACCGTCGTCTTCGCTGTATCTCTTTGTCCACCGGTATCTGACTGGTAATTTCCCATAACTCTATGTTAGTGATTTGGTCCTTTCATTCCTATTCGTTTATTCTGCGCAAGAATCCATCAATGATCGTCTGTATCTTCGTGATTGTTATTTTTGTTGTTCTCCATGTTTCATATACATATAATTGTACTTATCATTGGAATTGAAAATTTTTATTTTTGTGTTTAACCTAATTTCTTTGGACTTTCGTCCTGTTCCTCCTTTGTCTAAATTACTGCCCAGATATATGTAAGATTGTACGTCTAGTAGAGGTATTTCTCCTTTTATTATCTGGTTATAACCAATTGCATTGATTCTCATAACTTTGATCTCATCTCTATTTAATTTCAGTCCTATATGTTGTGATCTCTCATCAGATTAGCATGACTAGAAGCTTCTCGAACGACGGGTGGAGGAGAGGGGGGGGGGGGGGGCGGCGAAAAATAAGAAATTTAAGAAGAAGCAATGATAGAATACAGGCAACGTTTTGCTTACATGACACGTGGAAACATGGCTGGTTTCCTGTTTCATGTTCGCGGTGATGCGTGGGAAAACAGCTAATAGTGCAGGCACAGTCTGGGCCTGGTTGTCAACCTAGCACGCGCCTGACGTAGTTCGCTTTGTGGGCGGGGAAACAAGATGGACACCAGAACGGCAGAAACGCGGGAAATAACGTGATAATCGTGATATGGCAGAAAGGCGAGCGATGCCAGAACAACCGAGTCTCACCCACTTTAAGATGGTAGTAAAGATCAAGTGCACAAAGGTTACGCTAAATGCAAAATGCACAAGACTACGTACGTCGATGGTTCTAAAGACTGTCTCACGACCCCATAACATCCACTATCCCCACCATTTCTCGCTCTGCTTATTCACTCACGCCTCGGGCGAGCTGGTCATGAACTGCTGTCTGCATTTATCAACATCATGAGCCATGCCTGGTGTGGTTTATTTCTACATCACTCTATCACAGCGTAGAAAATTGTGTTGACATCTTCAACATTCTAAGACTTCCAGAACCTATTCATGATACCGCTTCTAATCTATCCTAGACTTTTCTCACCAAGGGTGGTTTAACCATTACGCGAAATAACCACGTGCTTAGGGCATCACATGGAAGGGGGCACCACAAAGGAGTCCACACATTAGATGACAAAACAAATTACATACCGATACATAGAATAATAACAAGAACACTCAGTGCAGACCTCCGCTAACGGTCATGACATCGAACAAGGCAGGTTGGATATCCTATCTCTATTAAGTATAGAAGCAGATGTGTTAAGATTAGTTTAGAGGATCTCGTCAAAGACTTTGCAATTAGAAAAAGTAGGCAAAAACTTTTCAAATTTAAATAAAGTGGAAGTATTCACAAATAAACATGATTCTCCATCTTACTGTAAGTTTTGTTTAATTTCGATACATACAAATTGTATATCAAGGTTTATTATTGTTATTTTTTAATCGCATATATATGGGGAGGGGGGAACCAAAACCGTTAAGTGCTTAGGGCCTCTAAGGGTCTTATAATCCGGCCCTGCTTCTCACCGATATACCCAGCTGTTACTATGCTCTCCATGCATGCCTCTATAAGTGAACAACACATTTGACCAGTTTAACTGTAGATTTATTCGTTTACAGTCGTAGTATGATTGAGGTTAGGATACTGAAATACCGTGAAAAATATCACTAGCTTCGAATGACATTTGGGTTGAAGACGTCCAACAGTGCGTTGTGCTCATACCTAACTGCTTGCGTCATGATCAGTCAGAACTGATCAATACCCTCCTATCCCTGTGAGAATGTCTAGAAAAACAAAGACTAACAGTCTGATCAAGCGAACAAGAAAAACAAAATAGTATCCAAATTGACGTTCTGGAGTTAGCAAATATGGCAGCTTATTGTAAACAATACTCATCAACGATATTTTAGCCACCTTTAAAGGGTGAAGATGATGAGTTCAAAACTCCATGCGGGGCGAGCGTATCCTTGTGCGCTGACTTCCTGTATCGATGCAGGTGACAATGAATACCTATTCTTTTAGAGACGGATATATACCGATGGTCTTTGTTCATGTTCAGCGCGTAGCAGAACCATAATTAGCTGGCAATGAAAATAAGCATTACATATGTCACCGTCGGAATCAAGATGCAGAGGAATAATTATAAGATAAATCATTGAAATGTCGTGAGCTGGTTGAAGCTGAGACACGAACCATCGCTAACGGCGTTAAGCTTGTTGATTGTTTATTTCGCTAGATCGACCCACTTGATCAAGCAAATAACGAAGTACTAGCTTGTTAACAATGGAAACAAGAAAACGTTTTTAAATGTTATGCAAAATCAATCTAATATATGGATGTGAATCATGGATAATAGGGCAACAGACAAGAAATTACTGGAGCCTATAGAAATGTGGTTTTACACAAGAACGTTAAGAATACCATGGGCAGCTAAGAAGAATAATGAAAACGTTCTGCAAGAGGTCAAAGCAAAAAGAGAGCTAATTTCCAATATTAGGAAGAAACAATCATTATTTTGGCCACGTACTGAGAAGGGAACAGCGGGAATATATTGTGACAACTGGGAAAGTTGAGGGACGAAGAGAATAAGGGAAGCAAAGAGAAAAAATGATCACCTCCGCCAGCAGGCATGGTACTTGATAACAAGCGACCACTGTCCGGGTCTTGCGCTGATAGTCCTACATAATGAAAATAATATTTCATCCTGGTATCAGTCTCATGACTCGTCACTAATTTTGTTTTCGCCGGTCTGTCGCCAAGGACGCTTAATTTATTTAATTTGTAAAAGGCTCACAGTGTATCCGCATTTACTGGAGTTGGCCAGTCTGGAGAGCAGGAGCATACCTGAAGATTAGTGCAGATAAAGAGCATTCATTGCACCACGTGCTCAACACAGGGAAAGGTGCAAGGCTAAAAAGAGGCAAATCATGGGTGGGCCGAGCAGAAGATGTCAACAAACAAGACTGTAGGCGTACCAATATCAGCGTTGGAAAGGAGTGGATACCGGTGCCTACGTCATTCAAGGGGAATTTCTCGTTTATTGTCACACTCTACGGGAAAAGTAGGGAACATAATCGGTCGTGGTTAATGCGGAGGTCAACGGTCTCATCTGCGATAACACCGATAAGAAAGATGCAGTCATCTATACAGACGGATCTGTAAGACGACACCAAAGTAGTGCATGGGCATTTACAGCACGCTCGGCAGGCAGAATAGTCAAGGAAGACAGTGGTGCACACGTCATGACCACGAGTAGCATGACCATGGAGGTGATGGCAGTGACCAAGGCATTCAAATGGTTAGAGTCACTAGCAGTCACTACACCCACGCATGTATACTGAGTGATTCGATGAGCACGATTTAAAAAAAAAAGTGGAGGCGGGCTCTGTACGCATGCAATGGGTAGAGTCGTTGCAGAAATCTAAAATACGTAAGATCACCTTTGTCTATGTCCCTGGACATGCGGGAGTACGGGGAAATGAAGAGCGGACAGGTTGGCTAACTGTGCTGTCGTTGAGGACGGGCAACCAATGGATCGGACGGACATCATCAATGCCCTCCGAGATGTGGGAATAGCACAGGACTTCGACAAACACAGATCCACGTCACTTCTTCGGATGATGGAGATGGGAGTTAAGATGGGCACAGCCAGAAATGAGAAACTAAATGGGCGTGTAAGAAGACTTATCAACCAACACAGAACTGGAGTCGTCAGTCGCTGGACGCTGCGGGAATTGCTGAGGAGGGGATCTGAGCACCTATGGACATGTTCGGAGTGCAATGATGACGACCGCAAATAACTCAATGTACACGAGTAATCCAATAAGTACTTACTATTGTATATGAGTGATTCAATTTGATTACATTGTCGTCTATACTGAAAGTACTAATGGAATACACTTAAAATATACAAATTCTAATTCTAAAAATTGTTCATGTGGAAGCGCTCACAAGATTAACACCGTTAGTTATTTGAGGTATCTCTTTACACATATTGTCTGTGAATTTCTAAAATCCTATCTTCCTTCGAATACAATATTATAACTAGTCATGCTTTACGCTTACTATTCTATATCCCTGTCTAAGATTGGCACATCAACTATATGTGCATATTGACTGCTGAACACATACTTCAAAACTGTAATGAACATAGTAGATCAGAAGTGGCAAACTTATTTTGACCTGGGGCCCCTAATTTTTTTTTTAATTGAAGGCCCATCTAACTATATTTTTTTATGAATAACTATTTTCAATGTCAACTACATTATTATATGAATATTAGTAAAGTGTGTTCAGGTAAGTGTAGGGCTCTTGACTGATATATAAAGCGTCATGTTTTAAATGTAATCCAGCTATTTATATAATCATACATTGTATTTTATACATTTAAAAAATTACCATAAACGGAAGCGTATTTAATTATTATATAAATACTCGTTAAACTAGTCTTACAGTCTGAAAGTTTTGAAGACCTGTAACGTTAATTTAATGTGGTTTTTTAATTTGATTTTCATTGAACAATATCTCAATATTATGTGTCATTTTGTATGTGCACAGAACAAGTATATAGGCAAGGTGTGCATCAGTAATAGTTGAACATAATTTATTCTTATTAACATTCATGGCAGAAAAAGTTTGCTCACAAATGTATGTGGAGCCAAATCTGTACACGGGCCTTAGGTTAGCAAGACTGTGAATTTCAGGAAACCGGTCTAAAGGGAGATACGTACAAAATTCGGTCAAAATAGGAAAAGTGGGTGATTTACAATGTTCTTTAAACGGAGCACAAAGTCCTTAATGGTTTTGGATTTCTATCATTTCTATTTGCAAAGACGGGGAGTATTTAAGAATCTCGGACTCTGAGAAACTATACCACAAATTCACTGCAAATTACACAAAATAGACAGATTAATAACAAAGTACATTTTTATTTATTCCATATAAAATTCACAGATGGAGAAGGATTATCAAATTTTAAATTGTTATATCTCCGTAAGACTAGACCTAGAAATGTCCAGCGTGACTCAAACTGGAAATCAACATTAGATGTATTTCCGGGTCAACTCAAACAGTGGCTAGGCCTATCAATTGATGCATTTTACGGAAGATTTCAGAGACCAGTGACGACGGCGAACTAACGGCGGCAAACGGCGCATTGACAGAAGGGAGGTTGTACTTGAAAATCGGCTTCTATAAATCGCAAAAGTCTGAAAGTGATAAACAGTTCGCATCGGATTTTTAGCTATTGGTGGGCCAATAGAAATGTCTTGACGAGCCATTACATGGCCTGCGGGCCTAGGTTTGACCACCCCTGTGGTAGACTTTGGGAAATCTATTGGCCTATAGATACAAAACTACAGGCAAAGATATTTGGGCCATTGCAGGAATTACAAAAGAGTAAAATTTATGCAGAAAACGGCATTGCAGATATAGACAATACTTAAGGCGAACGAAAGATAGAATTAAACAGCTTGAGTTTACATCGATCATCCAGTATGTGATAACTATGTTAATGATAGTGCCGCCATAGCAGTGGTTCACTGATTAGCTAGCTGCACACTGACTGACATGAGGTCCACAGACGATAAACCTCACTGCACGGCTCTGCTGAACACTATATCCATAATCGAATATCCATGTTTCCCTCCCATATACGTGGCATAGGGCTTGCAGTGTTTTTCGTCCCCCGTCTCTATTCTGAGCCAGAAGTTCGATCTTATCTAATGAGTCTATACCTGCCAACTTTGCTTCTCTTATAAATGTTCCTTTTAGTACCTCTTCAGATCTTCCTCTTTTTCTTAATCCTGATGTCTCCCATAGAAGAGCCGGTTTTGGAATTCTCTTGTTGTCTCTTCCCGTCATAGGTCCGACATATGTCCATCTTCTTTCCTTAATTGTAGAAGAGATCTTAGGTTGCATGACCATTTCTCTTATTTCAATATTAGTCTTGAATTAATTTCGCTGTACACAGAGTATTTTTTCTTAGACATTTTTCTTCAAAAGCATTTAGTTTTTTTTCTTAATCTCTTTTGATGTTGTCCAGCTTTCACGTGAATAGATGAGTGTTAATAATACGTCTGAGTTGAATATTCGAAGTTTGGTTTTGTCGGGCTTAGTAGTTTTGGTATTTTTCTACAACCAAACAACTCAATAAATGTCTCTCAGGTTGGACACGTGCCGATGAAACGCCAACAATACCAAGTGGACATTATCTCAAACCAACAACGACGTCCTCCTACAGCAACACGTCATTGAAATCTAAACAATCATCCCTAGAAACCACGATCTTGTGCCGAAATGACAATTTCACGCCTGTCTGAGAGAAGATCGCATGTGTATCTCGCAGGTCTGCCATGATTAGTTCTACAAAGCAATGTCGATTGGACTATTTGATCGCGGTAGCCAGTCAACGATTGGTCAGCCCGTTCAACGTTGAGACACGACACTTTTAATCTTCTGTACACATTAGCTTATAGTACAGCGATCCATCCTGGAAAGTGGGCTAGCATTCTCTCATGAACGAAGTATTTGGCAAGTTGTTGGCGACTTTCAAATGGTCTAGACAATCTTTGAGCTTCCCAACTCACACTATCAACTAGTTTTGTGGCTAGACAATCTCTGTATGAACTTCACAATTCACGCTGTCAACTATAGTCCATTCAGAAATTCATGAACACGTTTACTTCCGATTTGCGTGAAAACTACCTGTTGTATTGCAGTGATTGTTTGCATGCAGCCCTAGAATATCCATGGCGTTAAATAAATATAATTTTGCTCTTTTACATTTGATCTAGTATGCAAGATTTCTTCTTTAGGCTATATTAAAGTCAAGAAATTAGATCTAATTTTAGCAGATCTACCGTGTTCAGTCGCGTTGTTCTAAAAATAGTTTTGTTTTCACATTTAAACAGGCCCAAGAAATATAAATTCTCGATTTCCCCGTCCAACAATTCGACTTTCAGTTGAAACCGGTAAACAGTAGCGACATGATGCGACAGCAGCCGTTCATGTCAAAGGCGTATTCTGTTGTTATTATTGGGAAGTTATTGTGGTATAATGTTGGCTTCTAAAAGCTGGCATTTATATCATCATAATGAGTTTGAAATACACATTTATAAGTATGTAGAAAGTTGTTACTATACCAGCGCTCCAGCAGGGAATCCAAGATTCATCTATTTTTATTGCGATATTCATGACCCAGGGAGACGAATACAATCGAAGCTTGGTCGGGATAGATCATCCTTTTCCCGTTAGATTAAACAAGACACAGACTGCAATCGTGTCAAGGAAAGCCAAAGTTGACGACTTTCACGAAGATGGAAGATATTTAAAATGTTTGCAACAAATGCACTTGTTACTCTCAGGAAACTGAAATTAATATTGCATGCAGACAATTGTAAAAGTACTCTCTGGAAAATTGTACGAGCCGCCGGCTTCACTTTCAGGATAACAGTAGGCGGTAGGAATATTATTTGTAAAAAATTACATTTGATTGCTGCCCGAAGCAAATACCCGAGGCAGATTCATGAGCTGCGGAGTCAAGGCTATGATATTGTATACTTGAACGAATCCTAGATCAATGCTCACCACACCTACGCTAAAGAATGACAATCAGCAGACGGTGAACAGAAAAGGACAATTCCCAGCAGTAAAGGCCAGCGCATCATTCTAACTCCTGATGGAAGCTGTGAAAACTGTCTTATCCACATCACTGGACTTATTGTCCAATCAGAAAGTACCGACAGTAGGGACTACCGCACATAAATTAATGGACAAATTGTCAGGCACTAGTTGGAGAACGATCTTCTTCCATTCCTGGATAGACCTTCATGTCTACTAATGGATAATGGATCTTATCACAATGTTGTGTCAGCGGAAGACAAAGTACCAACTGCATCCAATAAAAAAGATCAAATTAGAACATGGCTTGCTAATGTCAAATTCAACAGCACATATTAAACACCCGAGTTGTTCCAGGTTGGGTGGTATGTAAATAAGAAAAAAAAAGTGTATCATATTGACCAAATAATTGAGGAATACGTCAACACTTCTGTGGGACTCCCTGCATATCATGTGCACCTCAATCCGATGGAGTTTGTGTGGGCTAAAGAAAAAGAACAAGTTGCAGAGCAGAACAGAACATCATCACTATCATTGAGTGCCACCTCCGCATCTAAGGATGGCTACCATGGAGCGCCGTTCCGCTCAGTCTCTTGCTTTGATTGTGCACTGGCTGATTTGTCCATCTTTTGATGTTACTCGCCCATGTTAGTCTTAGTCTGCCTCTTTTACCTTGTATTTTAACTTGTATATTTTTCATGACATTAAATTACTTTTTGCCAGTCCTATTCTTTTGTTTATTTCAGTTTTACATTTCCCATCACTGGTTAATCCAAGGTATTTTTTGCTCTGAACTGTCTCCAGGTCTATTCCTTCAAATTTGACAAAAACTTGTAGATTTTAAGTTATCTTTGTTCATAATCACAGTTTTAGCCTTTTTGATATTCATATCTAATCCATATTTTCTGCTCGTCGTGTTTATGTCATTAAAACAAATTGTAGATCTTCAGGATTTTCTTCTAGTAATACAGTATCATCGGCATATTTGAGGTTATTGATTATTTTTCCATTAATAATTAGGCCTGGTATCTCTGTGATGTATTTTTTTTTATTTGCTCAGTGTATAGATTGAACAAGATTAGTGATAGGATGCATCCCTGTCTTACTCCTCTTTTTATATCAATGGGTGTAGAGTTCACTCTCTTATATCTTATTATTGCTGTTTGCTCCCAGTATAAATTATGTATCAGCCGTATGTCTGTGTCATCTAGGAACAGAGCAGGACGTTTAAAACGTGTGATGTTGAAGTTCTGACACCTAAGTCCCCAGTCTAACGAGTCGTGCGCGACAGTCTTGGCTTTGACCTAGCACTCTGGTGTTTTCTTCGTGGTTCAGCAGTCTAGAACGGCTTGTATATTCACGATGTTCTCTATATACAGTCACAAGCATGCTGCTTTTGTCGTGGAGTAATTAGACGCTGCTAGGTCGGGTCGTAACTGATAATAAGTGATATCATTACGTCGGGCTGGGGGAACTCCTTTGAACTGTCTATAAAAGGTGAATGACGAAGGCAGTCAAGTACACATCACAGAGTGTCAAAAGTCACTAAATAAACGTCACAATATTTTGAGGAGGTGAAAGAGTCAGTTCTCTCCTTCGTTGCTGTTGCTACTTTCCTCATAGACTTGGATAGGCTGCAACTCTCAAGTAAAGAAAAAAGAATGGCCGCGCGAACTTATTTTGTTCTCTTTGATGTTCTTTGAGATCGACGCTACAGACTGGAACGATGATTACTTTACCACGGAGAAGCCATGCTTTTCAATACTATTTGCCTATCGGGCCTACATAATCGTATGTACACACGTGTTGTCATGCACACAATTGTTCACTCTCACATCTAGGTGCCGTTGTAGCTGTAATCATGTCAACTTTTGTAAACTGCTACTCTTATAGGTCACGATGCCCTGACCAAGACCATTCTTCTCATTCCAAGTTGCGACAGTGCTTCCCCAAGTGTGACTCACACACACACACACACACAAACGAAAATTGCCTAGCTGACGTCATTGTTCCATGAATAAAACAATGAACACCCCCCCCCCTGACCTTGACTGAAGGAAATAAACGACAAGTGCAAGTATGGATGTAGACACCTTGTATCTGCAACATGCATGCTCCCAAATGGACATTCGACGATTGATTAATGATACTTTAGTTTGAAAACACTGAAGAGCACGACATTTTATTCAGCCGACAAGGCACAGAACCCATTCCGTTAAATATTTAGAACGTCACAATATCTATATTTTATGAGTAACTGAAAACAAGAATTACACCCCTTTTTACGTTCCCATTCTACAATCGTTGACAACGCTAATGCAAATGTCAACACAAAATAGATTCAGCGACTCGCTATGTTACGACTTTCTCCTTGTACTGCATGGGGTAAGAGTGTTTCTGTAAATCAATGCTTAAATGAGTCAATGTTTTAAACTTTGCCAAATCTCACATTTTGTTTTGTGAAATCTTACATTTGAATCCGCATAAATTATCAAAATTTAACACTTTATTTTTATATAACTGGCCTGAATGTCCCACGGAGTAATCAAAAACAGGTCATATTTGTGAAATAAGCAAAACAACTAAAATATCGTTGACAAACAGTTGTGTCCTGGGAAAAGACCTTTAAATGTGGGGATGGCGAACGTCATAGCAACACCAGTTCATATCTGATGCTCTGAGTCACAGGCTTGTCGACCACGTTATGATGCCATTAAATAAATGATTCAACCCGAGACTGGCCCGAGACGAGTCATAAACCAGCCTCGGCCATTCTTCCTGTCATGGCCAATTTAATCGCGCCGCTTTAACACTCACTCCACAACCATATCACCCTCCGCCGCCTCATTTCCATCTCTACAAATCCTGGCCCTAACACGCCGCCAATCTACCACCCACTCTATCTCCATGCCTGCTACCTCACAGAGTTTTACATGCACTGAGCATTTCAGACAAGCAGTTGGTAGACTAGGTATAAAAAAATATGCGTATGTCACATAATAAATGATGAAACAGAAAGCTATGAGTAATGATTCAAGTGTCAAAGGATGACTCAGTGTCGCCAGTAAATTATGTGAGTATGCGTTTACCCGCAAGTGGCATTTCATTAGTTAAAAGCGTGTGAAGCTTCTTTAGGAAAATGCAAAAGCTGCTTGGCAAAATTCTGAAATGTTAAGTCAGTCCTATTATATGGTGGTGAAACACGGAGAACAACAAAATTGACAATCACGATGATACCGACCTTCATTAATGGATGCTTGCGCAGAATAAAAGGGTGGAAATCGCAGGACAAAATCACTAACGTAGCATTATAGGAAAGTACCACTCAAATATCAGTGGATAAAGAGATACAACGAAGACGATGGCTCTGTGTAGTACATTCACTACAGAAACAAACTGAGAGTATCACTCGGCAGATCCTTTTGAGCAATCCCAATAAGTAAAATCAAAGAGGAAGACCAAAATATTCTACGAGATGACATGTGGAAGCAGAGATGAAGATGATGTGGAAGCCATGGAATGATCTTAAAAGAATGGCAAGAAACAGAACAGCTTGGAAAGTGTTGAAGCCTATGCTGCACAGGAAGTATATATATATATATATATATATATATATATATATATATATATATATATATATATATATATATATATATACACACACACAAAATATATCTATATATTTATCTAGGCACTAAAGCCATACACTCTGCATGCCACGAGGCGTGACGAGGTGCTCTCCCACGATTTATTTCCAGCTACACCTATTAAATTTCAAATAAGAGCTAATATGTTAATTAAACATAACTTGCTAATATTAAAAGTACAATGTATGGAAATTGGCCGTCAAGGTGTGCAAAAGGGCGAAAAACTTAGGAACAATTTTCCTGCGGTCTTATAAGATGACAGCCAAGACAAGAACGCATTGTGTCAAGAACACTAATCTCTGAGTATCTTTTAAGAACGGCCATTCTTACAAAAGTACAGGCCCTCAAGCGCCCTTCGGTAAATGTAATGTACAATAAGCATACTCCTGGACAACTTTACGTTCAAGATTTGGCCTTGAGAAATAATAACACAGGGCGAGCGTGTATACATAGACTTTGATGTACTGTGTGTTGACAATGAAGTTCTCTGCAAACCAGGTCACCAAACAGGACAGTGCAAATATTTGCCGGCGATTTAAATTGCTACAGCTGGTAGACAACTCCAAAGAGAATGTTGTTAGGAGGCCATCATCACTGAGTGCCGTTTCCGCATCGAAGGTTGTCGGAAAGCGAGGATATTCCCAAGTCTCGAACATTAACTACTTTATAACAAATGACGACATTCCCAAGTCTCGAACATTAACTACTTTATAACAAATGACGACATTCCCAAGTCTCGAACATTAACTACTTTATAACAAATGACGACATTCCCAAGTCTCGAACATTAACTACTTTATAACAAACGACGACATTCCCAAGTCTCAAACATTAACTACTTTATAACAAACGACGACATTCCCAAGTCTCAAACATTAACTACTTTATAATAAATGACGACATTCCCAAGTCTCAAACATTAACTACTTTATAATAAATGACGACATTCCCAAGTCTCAAACATTAAATGCTTTAGAGCGCGAAGAGGGAACAATTCTCAGACTGAAAATGTCACGAGCCAGCGTTGGCAGTTCCTCTCCTGATCTGAAATAGCGGAGCTTATGTTCTCCCACGTCGAACCAGATAAAAGAATGTATAAACACAGAATGCTGAAATCGGATGCACTGGGCATCTTCTATGACAGTGCTACAGAGTTCCTACAAACGTAGCAGCTTGACCTTTCCAGCGCCGCCAGACGTAGCATAGTTGTAGTAGATAGTCAAGGGCCCCGGTATCACTGCAAACAAATTAAAATCCATAATTGCTCAACCACCCGTGCCACTGGAATCATCCGAGTTAACATATCATCTCACTGAAGGATCCAAACAAAGAAAGGCAACTGTAGTCCTCATTATAGCAACTACAGCACACACCAAAAGACATAAGGGGTAGTGACATAATAAGTACAAGAACGCTTGAATTTCTTTTTCTACGGGCATTGAAATTCACTTATAACATAAATCTGACTCCCATCGAAAATTGTGTCGTGTTGCCAGCACAGTCACACACCGGTAGTTCAAACAAACAAGGAACAAACTTTGGCAAACTTTAGAAACATACGGGGTAGCAGGACAACTACTAGAAAATATAATAGCACTATATAAAAACAGTCAAAGTGCCGTCAGAACATCGGAAGGTCTGTCAGAATGGTTTCAGGTTACAACAGGAGTAAGACAAGGATGTGTCCTCTCACCACTCCTCTTCATCATATATATGGACAAAATAAATCAGGAAACAACCAACAACAAGGACAAATCAAATAATAACATAGAGGTAGAAAACTCCAACATCAATGAGCTACTCTTCGCAGATGACCAATGCCTAATATACGAGGATGAAAACCTGCTACAACAGCATTTAACATCTCTAGATAAAAGCTGCACAAACTACAGTATGAAAATTAACACAGCAAAAACAGAGGCTATAAGAATAAGCAAATTAAGACACCCATTAAACATCAAGATCAAAGACAAAGATATAAAACAAGTAGAGGAATTCAAGTATTTAGGCACAATGTTCACAGAAGATGGAAAATTAGACAGAGAAATTGACATGCGAATACAAAAGCAAATGCTGTCACATACCAGCTTTCACCATTGCTAAGACATCCAAACATTTCTATGCCAGCTAAACAACAAATGATAAATAGCATCTTCATACCAACTTTGTGCTATGAAAGTCAAACATGGACCCTTTCTAAATCACATTTAAGAAAGATCAATACATGTGAGATGCGATGCTTGAGAAAAGTAACAAACAACACAAGAAGAGATAGAATACCAAATGAAACCATAAGAAAAATGGTAGGAACAAAACCCTGCCAAGAATATATAGAACAACAACAACTTAAATGGCTTGGCCACCTGGTCAGAATGAATCCTCACCAATCACCATCAAGGGCGTTCTTCTCGAGAATGCATGGAAAAAGACCAAGAGGAAGACCCAGAAGAAGATGGATAGATGCAGTGACAGAGACATGTAACAACAAAGGAAAATCACTAATTCAGACAATTCGAGCAGCACAAGAACGACAAATGATATAAACCACGACACCTTTTAGGTATCAGTGAAAGAGAAAAGAAGAAGAAGAAGAAGACATAATAAGTGAATGCAGTTGAACTGTCCTTCGTCATACGATATCATCATTCATCGTAAGCAATCGGAATATCGAAACACAATACGGATGAAAAACACAGCTCGGCTGCACGGTATGAAGAGCAGTAAACTCAGTAGCTCCTGCAGTATGCCGGACTTGGAATATGAGGAAACTGCAACAAGAAACACTTTTCTGACAGAACTTCAAGTTCGTGCCGCCCATATGCCATATTAACCTGAAGTCATATGGTAGTCGCATATGGACTCGTAGTGTTTTTTCTTAGCTAGTTGTTCGATCCTAACTTCTCTAATGAGTCCATGCCTGCCAACTTTGCTCATCTTATAAGTATCGTTCTATGTCCTCTTTTTGTGCATCCTGATGTTTTGCATAGAAGATCCTATTTTGAAATTCTCTTGTTGTCTCTTCTCAACACATGTCCAACATACGTCCATCTTCTCTTCCTTATTATAGATCGTTGATTGTATGCCCATATCTCTTAATGGTAGCATCATATATCCTCTCCCCACCCCCGAGTAGAAAATACAACAATAAAAATGTTCAACTCAAATGTTAAGTCGGTCCTATTATATGGTTGTGAAACATGGAGAACCACAAAATTGGCAAACATGAAGATACAGACTTTCATTAATGGATGCTTACGCAGAATATAAGGATGGAAATGGCAGGACAAAATCACTAACATAGAATTATGAAATGCACCAGTCAAATACCAGTAGATAAAGAGATACAGCGAAGACGATGGCGCTGGATAGGACACACACTGAGCCAGAGAGTATTACACAACAGGCCCTTTTTTGGAATCCCCAGGGGTAAAGACAAAGAGGAAGACAAAGAAATTCCTGGAGAAGACAGAAAGAAGCAGAGATGAAGATGATGGGAAGACATGGAATGATCTTAAAAGAATGGCAAAAAACAGAACGACTTGGAAAGTGTTTGTTGAAGACCTATGCTCCACTGGGAGCTAGAAAGGTAGAAGAAGAAGAAGAGGAGTAAAATATAAGGTTCGTAAGGCCATCATCGTCAGTGCCATAGCTAAGGGAGCTAATGGAGAAGTCATCAGCATCGCAGGAACCAATATCATCAAGAACGGCGTCTAAAGGTGTACGGAGAAGACATTGAATACGTAAAGAGTAATAAAGACAATCAAAGTTAGAGAAGAGAAGAGAAGAGCGATTAGAAAAGCATGCAAAAAACAAGCTAGCACATCAGTTTGTTGCTGCAGATCTAAAGCACACACAACGAACTTCACCCAAGAGATTAAAACATTACGTTTTCCGGTGGGTGCGGTAGGTCAAAACGGCCGCCTTGTCAAACCAGGTGATATTTTTGCTGCAGTATGTTTTCAAATAAAACTTTCTGTTCTGAATTCTCGTGTACGGAGGCAGCGGAGGGCCGGTCGCATTCCCGTGAGTACAAAGTCAACATACTTGTGGCGCCGGTGCGCAGAGTTTTGTGGAACGGTTCAAGGCCCCGGCTTTGTCCTGCGACGCGATAGGTGATCTGTGATCGATTGCAAATTCGCCACCAGCTGGACTACGGTAGGATCGAGAGCTTCAATGAAGTAGAGGCCTCACTTCTTTTGTTAGGACAACGATTCTTAGGGCACGCTCACTGATCATGCAGTCTACACGGATTTGGCACATGAATGTTCATGCTGCCCGCGACGGCCGTTATAGTGACCCGGAAGTGTGCATCATGGCATCATGAGCTGCGCGTTTGTTTTTTTCCAAAAAGCAACACTTTCACTAAAACAGTATGAACGATCAGGAATACCACTCTGTTGGTTGATGGGACGAGCACTATGTAGATATGGGAGTGCCCCGTTTGCAACGACGCCATTCCGTTCTCAAGTCTAAAGTTACTATATCTAACTCGATTCCATCCTACCACTATAAGCTCCCGTAAAGCACAAAGACAAGACAAGACAAGACAAGACAAGACAAGACAAGACAAGACATACTGCGATACATTAACTTCTCCACAGACCTGAATACTGTCGCCTGTTTTAATGAGCCTTATATCTTGTCTGTCAGGTCAGGTAATTTTACCTGATACTGTATCCAGTAAACAGTACAACCTGTGGCTGCCCTGCTGCCTTGCAGGTAAGCTCGGGAGAGTAAAAGGTTAAGGAAGGGTACCTCGAAGTAAAACAATCCCACTGCCTTGTGGGTGAGAATTTTTAGTCAAAGGCTAGCGGAGCCAACCGTAAATAAACCGACGGAAGGCAACAGAAAACCACCGTCGTAACTTCTTTGTACAATCATGAATCGCCACAACAATAGAAATAACCACAACAACGTTAAGGGGGATTCCAATGGAAAACCCTCGTTCGGTAGGGGACATCATGTGCTACAGGTGATACCCGATCGTCATCAAGCTACTGTAAGCAAAATAAAGATAAAACAAACTCTAAAGATAGGTACTTGGAATGTGAGAACGCTCATGTAGAAGGGTAAAATGGAAAACATCATACAAGAAATGAAAAGAATGGGTTTACATTTACTGGGACTTTGTGAAATGAGATACACCGGATCAGGGGAGATGTATTCTGATAAACTAAAATAATCTATTCTGGAGGTACTGAACACCAAAGAGGAGTAGGTATCATCTTGGATGCAGAAAGATCAAGAACAGTGAAAGGCTTTTACCCAATATCTGACAGAGTCCTTTTAGTAAAATTGAATGGAAAGCCAATAGACATAAATCTCATACAAGTTTATGCACCAACAGCAGACAGTCTAGAGGAAACTATTGATAAATTTTACGATGAGTTAATTAAGGCACTTCATGAATGCAAACCACATGAAAACACCATAGTTCTAGGGGATCTCAACGCAAAAGAAAGAGCTGAGGAAGTAGTTGGTCATTATGGCTTAGGCGAGAGGAATGAAAGAGGTGAGAAACTTATTGACTGGGCAAAAACACACAACAAGATAGGAAACACCTGGTTTAAGCAACATCCAAGACGTCTGTGGACATGGAAAAGCCCAGGAGACAACGCACGTAATAAAATTGATTACATAATGATAAACAATAGATTTAGAAACAGTCTGGTGTGTGTGTGTGTGAAAACTAGACCAGGGGCAGATTGCAATAGTGGTCATGTACCAGTTGCGGGAAAGCTTAGAGTAAGATTAAAAACAACAAAGCGAGTCTCAGTTAACATCAAGTTAAATTTAGATTTACTAAAATCAGACAAGAAGCTGCAAGACAAATATAAAATCACAATTCAGAACCGGTACAATACAATAGAGAAGATACAAAGCATTGATGAAAAGTGGGAAATGCTAAAAGAATCAATGCAACAAACATCAAAAGAGTTCATACCACCAGTGAGGACAAATTCAAGAAAAAAATGGATGACAGACAGATGACATTTTGCAGCTAATGGATACAAGAAGAAGAAATAAAGATGAGCATAAGAGATTAAATAAAGAAATTGTAATAAAATGCAATGAAGCAAAAGAAGCATGGCTAAAAGAGAGATGCAAAGAGATTGAAATGCAACAAAAAGGGGATGCTAAAGCTATATACAAACAAATTGAGGAATTAACAGAAAGAAAAACGCAATAAAAAACTGGATGTTTAAGATCAAAGGAAGGAGAACTGTTGATTGAACAAGAAAGCATAAGGGAACGATGGACAGAATACATTAAAGATCTTTATAATGATGAACGAACAGAAGTAAATATTAAGAATAATGGAGAAGGACCAGAAATACTCAGAGAAGAAGTGGAAGACGCCTTGCGCAATATGAAAGCAGGAAAAGCTCCTGGACCAGATAATATAACTAAAGAAGAGATTGAAGCCATGGGTGACTTTGGAGTAGAAATAATAACAAAAATATTGAATGATATCTACAACAGAGGATATATACCAGACAACCTGCTCAAATCAATATCCATAGCCCTACCAAAGAAATCGGGTGTGAGTGAATGCGATGATCATCGCACAATAAGCCTTATGAGTCATATGACTAAGATATTACTAAGAATCATCATGCGAAGAGTGCGAAACAATATCAGTCCAGAAATCATGAACAGTGTGGTTTTGTTGGAGGTAAAGGAACGAGCACTGCCATATACATCATAAGATCTTTAGTAAAAAGAGCCATAGCGGTGAAAACAGATCTATACCTATGTTTCATAGATTATACCAAAGCAGTTGACAAAGTAAAGCACCAAGAAATAATCACAATTTTAGAAAGCATAAACGTACACAGCAAAGATCTAAGAATAATAAAGAACATGCCATGTACTGGCAACAAAGAGCGGCCATAAGAACTGGAAACCAACTGGGAATGTTTCAGCAAATAAAACAGGGTGTTAGACAAGGTTGTGTGCTGTCACCAAATTTGTTTAATATTTATAATGAGATTATTTTAAGATGCATAAGGGGCATGCCTGGAATAACAATTGGAGGTCATAATATAAATAATCTAAGGTATGCTGATGATACAGTATTAATCGCTAAGAGTGAAAATGAGTTACAAGAAATGTTGGACATTATAGTGAAAGAAAGTAAAAATAAAGGACTCAGCCTTAATAGCAAAAAGACAGAAGTAATGGTAACAACAAAGAAAAAGACATCATCTCAGTGCAAAATAAAGACAAGTGAAACAATATTAAAACAGGTAAATGAATTTAAATATTTGGGAACTTTGTTAACCTCAGATGGAAGATGTACAAAAGAGGTGAGATGCAGAATGGCTCAGGCAAAAGCAGCTTACTAGAAAATGAGGAAGATACTATGCAATTCATTTTTGACAATAGAAACAAGAAAAAGAGTTCTTAAATGTTATGTAGAGCCAGTCTTAACATATGGATGTGAATCATGGACAATAGGACAACAGACAAGAAAATCACTGGAGTCTGTAGAAATGTGGTTTTACAGAAGAAATTTGAGAGTACCATGGACAGCTAAGAAGAGTAATGAAAACGTTCTGAAAGAGGCCAAAGCAAAAAGAGAGCTAATTTCCAATATTAGGAAGAAACAATCATCATCTTTTGGCCATGTAATGAGAAGAGAACTGGAATATATTGTAACAACTGGAAAAATTGAGGGACGAAGAGATAGAGGGAAGCAAAGAGAGAAAATACTAGACAGCCTAAGAGAATGGCTTGGCAGAAGGTCAACAACAGAAATGATAAAGAACTGTCGAGATCGAAAGTTGTGGAGAGACATGATCGCCTACGCCAGTAGGCCCGGTACTTGATGATGATATATCTACGAGTGTGGCAAGGAATAGGCCAATGGAAACAAAATTCTTGGTGTTTCCCCATGACGATCTCATCTCCCTGGGAGAAGGATGCGGACAGTATCAATGGCGAAATGTTGACACTGCTCGCACCTGTCTAAATGTGACGTTCGGTAATTGTCTTGCCTAGGGAACAGGCAAATTATTGCAATGCTGCGGTAAAGCTAGTAGCAAAGAATAATTGTCTTACCTAACTAGTGAAAAAGTAACAATTCTATTATAGTTAGTAAGTTACAAGTTGTGAAACTTCAAAAGTGGTTCTCATAGATGATGAGTATTGGTAATGATTACAAGTTGTACAGCTTCAAAAGTAGTTGACATAGATGATGAGTATTTGTTACATGTTTTGTCCAGTTCTCTATCATCTTCACTATTTTTGGAGCAGATAAGCGGCGGTAGTAACGTGTTCCATGTGTGTCGAGATAGCAAAGTCATCTGCGTGTAGGCTGTTTGAAACATGTTGGTGGCAGCATTTTGTGATGTCATTTATGTATATTAGGAAATGTGTACGTGCTAAATCACTTCCTTCCAGGACCGCTTCTTGCAATGTGACTACTTGTTAAGATGATTGTTTTCACTCTGGTGGTTCTTTCCAATGTTTACAAGTTGTGAAACTTTAAAAGAGCAAGAGTGTTTCAATGACGAGGATTACAGCAAACTGCAATAACTGTGCCTTTCACCCCAACACATCCCACTACTGTCGAACGGTTTATGGGTACCAACATATGCCATGTTGAAGTCAGATGTATTTTTCTGAAAGGTGCAAGTATCACAGCTTGCTGTAAAAACACAATATAATACAGCCAATAACACTTAACGTCTATTTCATAGCGAAATTTCACCCCAACACATCTCCCACTCCAGGCCAACGGTTTTGAGTACAGCGTTTATCTCCCTTCTTTAAAACCAACGCTAATCTGGTCAAACCAATTAATCGCGCTATATATATACAAGGAGCCTCGGTGGTTGTGTGGTTAGTGTGCTCACCTCGGTGGTTGTGTGGTTAGTGTGCTCACCTCGGTGGTTGAGTGGTTAGTGTGCTCACCTCGGTGGTTGTGTGGTTAGTGTGCTCACCTCCGTGGTTGTGTGGTTAGTGTGCTCACCTCGGTGGTTGAGTGGTTAGTGTGCTCACCTCGGTGGTCGTGTGGTTAGTGTGCTCACCTTGGTGGTTGTGTGGTTAGTGTGCTCACCTCGGTGGTTGAGGGGTTAGTGTGCTCACCTCGATGGTTGTGTGGTTAGTGTGCTCACCTCGGTGGTTGTGTGGTAGTGTGCTCACCTCGGTGGTTGTGTGGTTAGTGTGCTCACCTCGGTGGTTGTGTGGTTAGTGTGCTCACCTCGGTGGTTGAGTGGTTAGTGTGCTCACCTCGGTGGTCGTGTGGTTAGTGTGCTCACCTCGGTGGTTGTGTGGTTAGTGTGCTCACCTCGGTGGTTGTGTGGTTAGTGTGCTCACCTCGGTGGTTGTGTGGTTAGTGGGCTCACTTCCTAATCAGAAGGGTCCAGGTTCAATTCTAAGAAGTGACGGATTTTTTTCGGACCGACAAGGTTCCGGGGTTCATCCAGCCTCTAAATATGGGTACCAAAGAATTTTCTTGGAAGCAAAGGCGGCCTGGTGTGATACTGACCACATCACCCAACAATGTACCACAGTTACGAAAAAAAAAACACTAAAACCATATTCCACATACAACTTGCGAGGAGGGAACCTTTTTTAACTTTACTTTACTTGTATACACAAGGGCTAAACGAGCAACAGATTATGAACAAGCAAAATCGGAATGGCTGAGACGCACTCTAAGAAAACCTGATAACAGCATAGCAAGACAGATATTGTCATGGAACCCACAAGGGAAGAGAAGGCAAGGAAATACACTTAGAAGAGAAGTCATGGAAACCCTTCAGAACATTGACCTGCAAGAAATTATCCAAGAAGATAGAGAAATTATCCAAGAACATGGACGGATGGAATAGGGATAGACCCTGGCAGTGGTTTATAATCCAAATAAAAAATTGGTGGGGGGGGGGGGTTATAACATAACTTTGATACACAACTCCATACTATATAATCCACCTTCTTCTAAGACTACGTCATAGCAGAAGAAGAAGACATAGACAACCCCATACTATGTCTAGAGACTATTACGGCATGCGGGTTGAGAACCGTCTACGACATAGGCATTAAATATTGTGTTGGAGATAAGACAGCACATGAGTTGAGAACCGTCTACGACATAGACATTAAATATTGTGTTGGAGATAAGACAGCACATGAGTTGAGAACCGTCTACGACATAGACATTAAATATTGTGTTGGAGATAAGACAGCACATGAGTTGAGAACCGTCTAGGACATAGACATTAAATATTGTGTTGGAGATAAGACAGCACATGAGTTGAGAACCGTCTACGACATAGACATTAAATATTGTGTTGGAAATAAGACAGCACATGAGTTGAGAACCGTCTACGACATAGACATTAAATATTGTGTTGGAGATAAGACAGCACATGAGTTGAGAACCGTCTACGACATAGACATTAAATATTGTGTTGGAGATAAGACAGCACATGAGTTGAGAACCGTCTACAACATAGACATTAAATATTGTGTTGGAGATAAGACAGCACATGAGTGGAGAACCGTCTACGACACAGAGCTGGCTGCTTGCATCAAGATCCGTAAACTAGGTGACGTGAGAGCCTGGTCAAGTAAATAAGGATCGCAGGGGAAAGCAATCCGGTACCAACATATGCCATGTTGAAGTCAGATGTATTTGTCCGAAAGGTGCAAGTATCACAGCTTGCTGTAAAAACACAATATAATACAGGCAATAACACTTAACGCCCATTTCATAGCGCAATATGAAGAGGAGTGATTACTGGTGAAGGCAGACCACAAATATTATGTTCGATATAATTAGATCGACAGGTGGCTAGGCCTACAACCAGACCAAATGAAAAATCAGCCAGCCTCCGACCTAGAACAGCCGACATGTGTCGCCGATAATGTCAATACTAATTACAGCGCACACCATGTGATCATCTTCTTCCCTTCCTCTCTTTCCTTTGAGCATCGAGGAGAGATATAATTTGTGGTATTTTGCTCTTCTGTTGCTGTTGTATTTCCTAATAAGCCATCTCCATCAACCTATCTTTTCCGTTGTCGATCCGTGAGTCTGTTGTTCCCATAACGTTTATTGAAGGCTGGTTGTGTTGTATTTTGATTCTCCAGTCTTTTTAAGTGGCTAAAACATTTAATTTGTTGTTTGAGAAAGCGTCTGCGACCTGCGGTCGTAACAGCGTTGTTGGCGGACCATCAGCTGACCAAGACCTAGCAGTTCTACCTTCTCGTGCGCCCCCCCCCCCCCCACCGATAACAGCCTGCGTCAAAACAGGCTAGGTAGCAGAAGCTAGGATCGTCGTGTGTCCCATAATGATGGCTGTTACTGATATAGCAGACGTAGCGGCACCTCCAGGCTGGACGGGTAGTTTCCCAGCATAGTCTTGGGCAAGACGAACTCCAACTTCACCATTAAAAGGTCGGCAATAATGTCAAGAAAGCCTTTACGACCCGCCATACTTAATGAATCAAAGGGCACACTGAATCATGGCATTACATGAACATCAATCTGTAGTTTATGTGTTCTTAAGGCGAGACATAGAAATGTTATGTCTTCTCAACATTCCTGTATGGTGGAGAAACATGGACATTAGACAAGAAAACAGAACAGAAAATTGAAGTCTTTGAAACGTGGATATATAGAAGAATAGGTAGAATTGAATGGAAAGAAAAGAAAACAAAACGATGAAGTCTTACAACTAAAAATGAAAAGAGAACTACTAAATACAATTCAAACAAGACAAATGCGATTTTTATAACTATTGTCCTTTCGAGCCGAAGACAGAATAGGGCAAAACCACAATCTCAAAAACAGAAACCTTGCGTGCCAAAGTGGCACATATTGCAGGGTTCACTGCGATTTTTGGGCCATGTTAAAAGACAACGAAGCCTACTAAAAGTAATATTGGAGGGGAAATACAAGGTGGCAGAGGCAGACCAAGACTAACATGGACGAGTAACATCAAAAGATGGACAAATCAGCCTATGACAACCTGCACCATCAAAGCACGAGACAGAGCAGATTGACGCTCCACGGTAGCCAACCTTCGTTGCGGAGATGGCACTCGATGATGATGATGATGAAGGTGAGAATTATTCCTGGCTTTCTTCTCAGTTCATTTCTGATCGTATCCCTCAGACAATATGTGATGCATTCTTAAATATAGACATCGACAAGATTATGGAAAGATGCTGTCAAGTTGTGTCGTAAATTGACCTTAACTCGTGACGCCGGACCTACCCACTGCGGCTTCTGTCAAATTATATATAAAGTATAGCTGTACTATAGCTAGCAAGTGCTTTGTTTTTAAACCTTTACTCCCTTCATAAAATCGGCACGCCTTGACTTAATTCGGGACCCGAGACGGGAATCGATATTTAATTATCTGGTTATCATGACCTAAATCGAGAGGGCAAATGTGACCCAGTTCCCCCACTGCTCGACGTCTGCACACAGATAATAAATCATTCTTGATAGCATCTTTCCATGCCGCGCTGTCAAGGTTAGCGGATTCCGCGAGCTGCCTGCCGTCTGTTAGCGTTGTTGACGTTTTACGTGCAATGCAGATTTCTTTCAGATACTTAAGACGAAATAAAATATATCTTCTACTGAACGACTCTAACCGTGTTTCTGTATAGATAAAAACCACGATGAAAAGATGAAATGCAGTTAAACCACTAGGGTCTCGGCTATTCAGGTTGTGAGAACATCGATGTGAGCAGGGGGAGGGAAACAAAGAATCATTGGCTGCAACCTTCACTCGCTGATTATACAGACAGGCATATTATGGTTTTCTTCTTGACTTCCGCCATGTATATTTTGTCAAAAGTGATGAGTTTGGGTAATGTTTTCTTCTCCTGAATTCACCCAATGACTACCCATGTCCACTGGGTACCCTTAAAAGGACATAAGTAGGAATTGATGGCTGTGTCGCTAGTTCACGGCAAACTGCGATTTCTGCGCCCATCAGCACGATACATTCATGTTCGACATAGCATTTTCGGGTACTGTGCTTCATAATGTGCTCAGAGACGCCATTAGAATGTAGAGCAGGGTCTGGATTGGCTGTACATCGGCATAAATTCATATTCATATCGGCAGCGATAACGTCTCTCTAGATGGTCAGTAATATCCACATCTATATCACGTACGTACAGGTCATATTTAGGGGAATCAATTCAGGGGAAGAGGTATGTTTACAGCACTCGGAAAAAATGACAAATAATCAACAACAGAAAAAAATATGGACCAAGGCAGGATCGAACCCGTACTCAGTGGCACAGCGCCTTGCCACGAAAAGCCAAGCGCTAGGGAACACTGCCACTCAGCTAACTAAAAAATTAGCTTCGTAGGCAAGGTCCTTTCAGCCCTACCCTATCCGGGAGATACTTGTCTTAACAGGAAAAATATTTCCGAGCTGTGATCGCAGCCTTATGCTATAGTCATGGGAAAGCCTTCGCGAAAGGACCTTGCCTACGAAGCTAATTTTTTAGTTAGCTGAGTGGCAGTGTTCCCTAGCGCTTGGCTTTTCGTGGCAAGGCGCTGTGCCACTGAGTACGGGTTCGATCCTGCCTTGGTCCATATTTTTTTCTGCTGTTGATTATTTGTCATTTTTACCGAGTGCTGTAAACATACCGCTTCCCCTGAAGTGATTCACTGATTTTCGCCTCGGAAGTTTCCCTCTATAACAATATTCATGGATTATTATTTGTCTCCTCTCATATTTAGGGGGCAGGTTGGTCTCGAGGCAAGACGCCGGTATCGAGATAAAGAGGTTGTTTTAAGGGGATTTTTATTTGTGATTTCTCTCTTCAATTACCTCTGGTCACAGCAGCAAAACTCGGCTTGAAACGCCAGCTACTCATCGACGGAAAAAAAAATATATGAATGATTCCGATGACGTAGTTATCTTCCTGTGCGGCGAGGGATATCTGTGCACACGACTGCCAGGGGAAAAACAACAGATTAACATGCACAATTCAGTTCCTAGTCTCTAGGACTTCGCCAGAGACAACGACTACCTTTCACCGCCCGCGTTAAAAAGGCGTTAACTTGACGTATACCGGTGGAAGCAGAGGATGACATGGAACGATCTTAAAAGAGTGGCAAGAAACAGAACGGCTTGGAAAATGTTTGTTGAAGATATATGCTCCACATGGGGTAGAAAGTGTTTGTTGAAGGCATATACTCCACAGTGAGCAGAAGGATAGAAGACGAAACTGGCGTAGATGTGTTGTTTTACTCTGTGTCCAATACATGCAACTTCAAGACAGCTGTTCTGTATACAGGATTACTTTTTCTCTTCGCTCTTCCTCATTTTTCCAGACCCATCATGGGAAAGTGGAACAGAATTGTGATCACCATTGGTTCATCTAAACTGGTGCAAGCTGTCAGTTATGACTTACTGACCACTTGTAGCCTCTTGACCACCTGAGTCCATAACTTATACAATATAATAGTTACTACCTCGTGTTGAGTATAAACCACGGACTCGTGACCTGATATGACTTGAACTGAACCCAGTGTCAGACTGGTTATAATAAACCCGGCAGGACAAGATGACACTGACCTATATCCTTAAATTATTATTGACTAGCATACTTTAAGCAGTAAATATCACACTGTGAATTATGCACGAACGGATTTTATCAACGCAGGACAAATGCTCAGACAGTGAATAACCTAAGCAGTAATGATAGTTATAATTGTCTTTAAAGATAGACAGCCGGAACGAATTGCTAACAGACTTGGGGTGGATGTCTTCTGGCAAGTCACACCTAAGTAAACAGCTAATTGTCCCAATTACCCATCGATCTGCAGAAAATAACCTCTCTTGGGCTACGCATCGAACACGTGATCTGTAATTAAACTTCACATCGTAAACATTGTGGACAGGTTGAATCGATGCCCAGGAGAAATTGTTCTAACATGATAACGGTGGATTACATTTTCAACAATTAAGTTCAAAAGTACTCAGCCGAGTGTGAAAAGTAATGATGTGGAGTCTGTATGTTAAAACTTCTACTTCGATTCCTCGGTTGTTCTACCGTCTATGATAACCAAATGTACTTTACGTGCTTCATCATCAAGTACCATGCTTGCTGGCATAGGTGATCATGTTTCTCCACAACTGTAGATTTCGACATTTATCATTTCTGTTGTTGACCTTCTGACAGGCCATTCTCTTAAGCTGTCTGGTATATTTTCTCTTTGCTTCCCTCTACCTCTTCCCCCTTCAATTTTCCCAGCTGTCACAATATTGTAATGTGCTTTACTTATTGTAGACTGCAACAACGAATAGTGAGATCCAATGCCTATCCTTCCAGGATAACGGCAAAATTAGGAGCTTCCGTGTGCACTCTCGCACGTTAAAGAACCCCTGGCAGTTAAAACTCCAAAAGAGCAGATCAAAAATTGTTCAACAAATCTACCGAAGACAAATGTGATGTGACACAAATATCGTGCCTTTGACGTCACAGGCGACACAGCGCATCCACGCCCACACTTAACGGGTGAAAGCTAAGAAGATAGATATCACCTACGACAGGTTAATGTCCTATTAAAGAAAATCTGACTACAACTCCCAAAACTGATCCCTCCATCACCTGACTACAACTTCCAAAACTGATCCCTCCATCACCTGACTACAACTCCCAAAACTGATCCCTCCATCACCTGACTACAACTCCCAAAACTGATCCCTCCATCACCTGATTACAACTCCCAAAACTGATCCCTCCATCACCTAACTACAACCTCCAAAACGGATCCCTCCGTCATCTGACTACAACTTCCAAAATTGATCCCTCCATCACCTGACTACAACTTCCAAAACTGATCCTTCCATCACTCTATTATCTGACTACAACTTCCAAAACTGATCCTTCCATCATTCTATTATCTGACTACAACTTCCAAAACTGATCCTTCCATCATTCTATTATCTGACTACAACTTCCAAAACTGATCCTTCCATCATTCTATTATCTGACTACAACTTCCAAAACTGATCCTTCCATCATTCTATTATCTGACTACAACTTCCAAAACTGATCCTTCCATCACTCTATTATCTGACTACAACTTCCAAAACTGATCCTTCCATCATTCTATTATCTGACTACAACTTCCAAAACGGATCCTTCCATCATTCTATTATCTGACTACAACTTTCAAAACTGATCCTTCCATCATTCTATTATCTGACTACAACTTCCAAAACTGATCCTTCCATCATTCTATTATCTGACTACAACTTCCAAAACTGATCCTTCCATCATTCTATTATCTGACTACAACTTTCAAAACTGATCCTTCCATCACCTGACTACAACTTCCAAAACTGATCCTTCCATCACTCTTTCATCTGACTACAACTTCCAAAACTGATCCTTCCATCACTCTTTCATCTGACTACAACTTCCAAAACTGATCCTTCCATCACTCTATCACCTGACTACAACTTTCAAAACTGATCCTTCCATCACTCTATCACCTGACTACAACTTCAAAAACTGATCCTTCCATCACCTGACTACAACTCCTAAACCTATCCATGAAAACAGTCCATCTGCACTTAATTTGTTGTTATGACAATTTGCTGATTCGAGAGGCTGGCTTTAAACAAACTCTCAGACACACAATGTGGAGCTGCATTTATGCTTTTTTTTTTTTTTTTTTTGCATTTCTTTGCCATGACCCCTTGATAGTATAATACCGCTGCTATTATATGTTTGTATATCATCCTAAGTGTTTACACTATCACATATATTTTGGTTTAGACTGTTTATTACCATTTCCACCACCTGTGGCATCATTACTCTAATTATTTTGTTTTGGATGTTTCATTATTAGTTAGCTTTTCTTTTTTCTATTGACCTTTCGAGCCGTAACCGGCCCATAGGGCGTAGACCAAGATACACCTTCTCCTATATGAATTTTTGTTCTAGCAGTTTTCTTTTAAAGATATTTTATCAAATCTCGCCATCTGTCTCTGTTCTGTGCAAGCAGTTCTATCTTATATTAGTTAGCTATATAAGATTTATTTTACATAATTACATATTTGTGTGTGTGTTGTTTGTTTGTTCCTGCTGAAGGCCTATTGCGCCAAAACGTAGTTCAAATTTGTGTAGTCTAACAATTACGTAAAGCTTTAACCATTCCATTTTTGAAATTTTCTTTTCATTTCTCTTCCAAACTCAGTAAGTCTGGAGTGAAGCATAGACTCTTACATGGAACCAAGCTCCAGGACATTTATTTGCTCCCTATTAACATTCATTTGTTAAGTTGGAATAGATACATTATATCTCTAGTTTATCGCAGGCTGCGATATCTGCAATTTTCGACCTGACACCAATCTTTAGCATGGGCAGATTTCTAAAATGAACAATTATTCCCACAGCAGCAGTCATTATTGTCCTACTCTTTGTTACTTTTAAATTGCCAATAGAGTAGGCTCAAAAGATTGTAAAATGTGTGCAGTATAAACACAGAACCGTTGGTTTTTCAGTAATCCAAGAGGGCTGAACATGGCACCGCCCAGAGACCAGGGGAGTAGAGCCACAAAGAGATCACAGATCTAAAGAGAAAAATGTGCATCACCTGTACCTGGATTCAACCCAAGGACCTTCCTGTCTAGTTCTTATCTCTAGACCACCCAGTCCCCCAGGAAGGGCATATTACAGGTTAGATGAAAGAGGGAAGGGCATATTACAGGTTAGATGAAAGAGAGAAGAGCATATTACAGGTTAGATGAAAGAGAGAAGGGCATATTACAGGTTAGATGAAAGAGATAAGAGCATATTACAGGTTAGATAAAAGAGAGAAGGGCATATTACAGGTTAGATGAAAGAGAGAAGAGCATATTACAGGTTAGATGAAAGAGAGAAGGGCATATTACAGGTTAGATGAAAGAGAGAAGGGCATATTACAGGTTAGATGAAAGAGATAAGAGCATATTACAGGTTAGATAAAAGAGAGAAGAGCATATTACAGGTTAGATGAAAGAGAGAAGAGCATATTACAGGTTAGATGAAAGAGAGAAGAGCATATTACAGGTTAGATAAAAGAGAGAAGGGCATATTACAGGTTAGATGAAAGAGAGAAGGGCATATTACAGGTTAGATAAAAGAGAGAAGGGCATACAGGTTAGATGAAAGAGAGAAGGGCATATTACAGGTTAGATAAAAGAGAGAAGGGCATATTACAGGTTAGATGAAAGAGAGAAGGGCATATTACAGGTTAGATGAAAGAGAGAAGGGCATATTACAGGTTAGATGAAAGAGAGAAGGGCATATTACAGGTTAGATAAAAGAGAGAAGGGCATATTACAGGTTAGATGAAAGAGAGAAGGGCATATTACAGGTTAGATGAAAGAGAGAAGGGCATATTACAGGTTAGATAAAAGAGAGAAGGGCATATTACAGGTTAGATGAAAGAGAGAAGGGCATATTACAGGTTAGATGAAAGAGAGAAGGGCATATTACAGGTTAGATGAAAGAGAGAAGGGCATATTACAGGTTAGATAAAAGAGAGAAGGGCATATTACAGGTTAGATGAAAGAGAGAAGAGCATATTACAGGTTAGATGAAAGAGAGAAGAGCATATTACAGGTTAGATGAAAGAGAGAAGAGCATATTACAGGTTAGATAAAAGAGAGAAGGGCATATTACAGGTTAGATGAAAGAGAGAAGGGCATATTACAGGTTAGATGAAAGAGAGAAGGGCATATTACAGGTTAGATGAAAGAGAGAAGGGCATATTACAGGTTAGATGAAAGAGAGAAAGACCAAAAAGAAGGTGGGTGCAAGATAAAGGTAAAGAACAAGACTTGAATCTGTGTCTTAGCACGTGAGTTTTCATCCATATGTGCTCAGCTGCCCATCCAAAAGTGTCCAGAGACTTCTGGATAGTGTCGCTTCAAGCATCGAAACTCACAATGCGAGGTGCCATTCCTCATCTTCCCAGAGTACTACCCTGGAACCCATTTCTGCCAACGGCTGGGTCAGTCGCTGGGGTATTTATATCCCAACCACGAGTACAATTCACACTGCTTCGAGCGGGAATCGAACACGAGTTGTCCTAATGTTGGTAGCCCTGTCGGGTGGTTTTCCCAACTAGGCTACCGAAGCCCCCAAGGGTGCAAGATTTGACAGATAAACTGTAGACACTTGGCATCTGCACAAGGCTGCAGGTCAGAGAGTAGTTTTCATGCGAGCCAAGTTCTAATAAAGACAAGATAAACAAATGGCCGACTCTAACATTCACATACAATCAGGGTGGGTTCTTAAGCAATGTGAAGCTGAAATTAGACATCTATATTTTAACTACACTTTAAAAAATACAGTAAAGGTTCCCTTCACGCCTTGTTAGGGTATGGGGAATATGGTGTTAGTGACCTTATTTTTCTATGATCATGGCACATATTTGAGTGATTTAGTCAGTATCACACCAGTTCACCTTTACTTCCCACAGATATCTCTAGTATCCATTTTTAGAAATTGGGTGAACCCCGAAGCCTTGTTGGTTCAAAAATAATTCACCATTCTTGAGGAAGCAGACACCATATCTACTAGTCCTACATAATTCACTTCATTCTTGGGCCCCAAGTTGCCTTCCCACTTCGCTTCCTATTGGCTTGCCCAAACTATGAGATTAAACCTGAAATCCCCTTAACCACTCCACGCTCAAGTCTAGTTTATCTGCACATGGTGGACAGTTACCCCATGTAATCTGAAGGTTTGGAGCTTCAATCTTAAGTGGTAGACTGGAAGAGATTGTAGTCAAAGTCCCTGCAAATTCAATTTCCCAGCCACCCCGGACAGAGAAGAACCCACTCTTCTACAACATGTGATGATGTCAGCAGTACTCAACCAGAAATTAACAAGAAACTGCATCACCATGCTACAACAGAATTGTTGCCTGTTTGGTCAGTTAAAAAAATACATGGGCCTAAAGGCTCAATATTACATCTAAGCTGTACTGAGCTACAGAGAAGCTCCAGAAAACAATAAAATTTATCAGAAGCAATTATAAGACCACTTAAATGTCCAAGATACAAAAATAAAAGGAAGTAAGAGTAGTTACTTACTTTTTTACTGACAAGAGTATTCCAAAGCAAGCTCTCAATGTAATAATTTGTGCCTCCAACCACAATGGGTAATATCCGTTGTGCAAGAAGATCATCAATCTGATCATTATGTTAAAGACACAATAACAATAAATGTGTAACAAACTCCACCTCTCCACATTTATTTATAAATATGAGATCCCTAGGTTTAACTGTCAGATGTCGCAAATATTTAGTTGGACTGACGTGGCTTCTGAGTTCACCCAACCACTGAAAATGGGTGTCAAAGATTTACCTATTTGGTTACCTAGCTTGATATCAACCACATCACTTAAAATATGTCATCATTTATTTAAAATATGGGCACTAACACCATACTCCCAATATACCCTAAGTTATGGAGGGGAGTATGTTTTCTTTCCTTTTACCTCCTTATGATTTATTCACGATTTGCTCCAATGTTTAACACATAAACCCCCTTATATGTACTCACGATGTACCTCAGTGGTATAAACAACTCCTCCATACACAATAAACAATGACAGTTTCTAAATACAAATCAATTTAAATCAAGCCATTTAAATCTTAATTATAATACCCATCTGTGACTGACGTGTTTACGATACTGTAGTAAAAATTACTACCACTTAAATGTAACATTAGGTGCTCTAAAAGTAGTATTTTCTCTGAACTTTTGACACACAGCTGTGTATTCACACTACGTGAGACACAGGGATGCGGATTTCCTGGCTCAGGTTCATTTATAACCTAAGTTTGACTCCATGGATTGGATGTGTTACAATGTCTTTCATTAAGGTCGCTGTAAGTACGTCCATATGTTCGGTTACCTCACAGCGTTATTTGCTGCATTTCCGAAGAGGAAAAAAAAAAGGAAAAACAACAAATTTCTTGAAAATTGGCAATTTATTCTGCAGTATATGAGGTCATATCTCACAAAATTGGGAAGGAAGAGAGAGAGAGGGGGAGGGGGGGTGTGTTATCATGGCAGAATGTAAAATTTTGAAGAATTTGTGTTTTGATGCGCTAATTTTTACAATAGTATTGTAGTCCACTTAAACAATTTAGTAACTCAAAAGTTTTTTTCTTTATGAGGAACTGATCACAGCTTTGGTCAAAGTTATTGAATTATAATCGTGGGTCATCATCATTGCACTCTGAACATGTCCATAGGTGCTCAGATATTTTCCTTGGCATATTCCACAGCATCCAAAGACTGACGACTCAAACTCTGTGTTGGTTGATAAATCCTCTTATGCTGCAACTAAGCTTCCTGTTTCTGGCTGCACCCATCTTTGCTTCCATCTCTTTCATCTCCATTTGTGACCTGCGCTCATAGTTCTCCAAGCCTTGCGCTCTTCCTGCATCTAGGAGAGCATTAATAATGACAAAGGTGACTGCTTACCCAAGACTTCTGTAAAGACTCATCCATAGCCTGTTTACAGAACCCACCTCCACCTTTCTTATTATACTATCAAATCATTTATTATGCAGGTGTAGTCCTGTGCTTCCAACCAGATGGATGCCCTAGTCACTGTCATTACCTCCATCATCAAATTACTCATGGTCATAACCTATGCACCGCTGTCTTCTTTGACTATGCTGCCTGCAGAGCATGCTGTAAATACCCATGAACTCCTTCAGTTTCATATTATGGATCCATCTGTAAGATGATCGTCATGGCCTGTGCTGTTATGTAGTGTCAGCATGAAAGTAAAATACTGTATTTAGACCACCAAAATAGTCTAGTTTAGTCTAGCTAAAAGTTTCCTCCAAAGAACATCTCTCGACATGTGATGACAAGTAACACCACTGTTGGCTTGGTTGATAAATCTTCTTTGGATTTCTGCATAGCCCCCCTTCTCCCACCATGATATGGTAATTGTACAGTCTCTTCACAGTTGCGGATTCAGGTTAATTTTTTAAGTAGTTTTTATTTCATCTAGTGTTTCTTGGGCATTCAGCAATTTCCACTGACCTTCTGCGCTCAACATCAGCTAAACTGGCAGCCTATCAGCACCCTCATTCCTTCTTTCACTCTTGTGTCTTGGCACAAAAATTAAGAAGACTTTGCTTAGACAAGACATCCCTAGAGACTCTAACCACTGTCATTGAGCCCAGTCAGTTGCAATCTTTCTGAGCACAGTCACTGATTCAGAAAAAATTTTTTTTATAAGTCTGTGTCTCATGGTATGACAATGCTTTAGCTGTAAATTCCATAGTGAAACTACTTGTAGTCAATGCAAGAGCAGCATTTTCTGCCTTCATGGTTCTTGCTTGCATTCACCCATTGACTAAAGGATAGTTTTGGTTCACCAGTAGTGATGCAAGCTATCTCTCATTGAAATTTGCACTTAAAAGGACGTTAAGTGGGCATAAATGCATTGTGTTGCTGTTTGCAGTAAAAACTGTGATCTTAGCACTTTTTGTCCCAACACAGCAGTCTAACGTACAGCATTTTTAGTACCAAGTTGACTTCTCTCTCGATCCCTACTCAGCCAGCTTAGTTTAGTCTGTTACTAACGGTACCACAATGAGGTGGAGTAAGGTCTGGATAGTTCTGGTTCACCTATTTTGCCCCAAGCCATCACCTATGTGTGTGCCAACTGCAGCTCAGTTGCTGTTGCAGGCCTTCACAAGTTTACATCTAACATGATCTGTGAAAGTCTAGGAGCTCTGTATGTGCCAAATAAGAGTATCATCTGTGTAAATGATGTCATTCTTAGAAGAGTTATAAAAAAATCAAGACCTGCACTTCTGCCTTAACTACCAATATTGTCTTCATTCTCTGTCCCAGCGCGATGACTAAGTAAATGAAGTAATGCACTCTGATGGCTGTAGTACCAACTCTTCCTTGGGCTCTCTATCCCCAGAACAATTATCCATGATTTTCCTCTTTTAATCTGCTGCCTTTTGTACCCAAAAATTCCTTGCATAGCAGATATCAGTTTGCACTGATTCGAAGATAGGCTTATGCTCTGCAAAGTTTTATTCACTCTGCCATGGTAGGAAAATCAAGGAGGTAATGCATTGCCCTACACAAAGTATCTTCTTTGCACCAAAGGATGATGCACACTGCTTCAATTTCCAGTCTGCATATTGCTTTGATCGCCCAGTATATACTCAATCACAGACAGGACCAGCCCCTGGTATAAGAAAACAAGATCATGTTGCCCAATTTGTGCTGCCGTTGTGAACCTCTTTACAGATAGGCCTTTCCTGCTTTCAGTACCACCTAGTCTATAAGCTTGTTAAAGGCAAGGCTCCAATCAAACCACACTGCTAGGTATTACATTGCATGGGTTCTCTCCACACCTTGGTTGGCGTTAAGTAAAGTAAAGAGCCCCGTCACGCCAAGTGGCGTTATAGTGAATATGGTGTTAGTGGCCATAATTTTTACAGACCTTCGACGCATAATTTTTGGGGTAATGTAGTCGGTATTACGCCCGTGCCACTTTACTTTCCCATAAAAAAATCTGGTACCCATTAAAGGCTTGGTGAACCTGGAAGCTGTCAATTAGGATCGAACCCGACCTCTTGTCCTTTGTAGTCCAGTTCACTAACCACTGAGCTATCACAGCTCACCAGTTGGCGTTAACTATGCCATTATTCAAAGAAAACCATGTCACATATAACAATCAAGCCCTGCCTGAAGTTCTCCCACAACAACTTCTCTGCCATATCTGTACACTAAATCATCATCAGCATAAACAGAGATAATGACTGAAAATGCTGGAGACTACAACTATATAGATAAAGTTCAGATTAGGGGAACGACTTAAACCAGTCAAATCAATCAAATACATGTAGAATTAGTTGGTTTCTAGTACACTATAAAAGGCAGGTAGGATCTGTTGGTCTCTAGTACACTATAAAAGGCAGGTAGGATCTGTTGGTCTCTAGTACACTATTAAAAACATGTAGGATCTGTTGTTCTCTAGTACACTATAAAAGCATGTAGGATCTGTTGGTCTCTAGTACACTATAAAAGCATGTAGGATCTGTTGGTCTCTAGTACACTATAAAAGCATGTAGGATCTGTTGGTCTCTAGTACACTATAAAAGCATGTAGGATCTGTTGGTCTCTAGTACACTACTAAAGCATGTAGGATCTGTTGGTCTCTAGTACATTACTAAAGCATGTAGGATTAGTTGGTCTCTAGTACACTATAAAAGCATGTAGGATCTGTTGGTCTCTAGTACACTATAAAAGCATGTAGGATTGGTTGGTCTCTAGTACACTATAAAAGGCAGGCAGGATCTGTTGGTCTCTAGTACATTATAAAAGCATGTAGGATTAGTTTGTCTCTAGCACACTATAAAAGCATGTAGGATTAGTTGGTCTCTAGTACACTATAAAAGGCAGGCAGGATCCGTTGGTCTCTAGTACACTATAAAAGCATGTAGGATTAGTTGGTCTCTAGTACACTATAAAAGCATGTAGGATTAGTTGGTCTCTAGTACACCATAAATGGCAGGCAGGATCTGTTGGTCTCTAGTACACTATAAAAGCATGTAGGATTAGTTGGTCTCTAGTACACTATAAAAGCATGTAGGATCTGTTGGTCTCTAGTACACTATAAAAGCATGTAGGATTAGTTGGTCTCTAGTACACTATAAAAGCATGTAGGATTAGTTGGTCTCTAGTACACTATAAAAGGCAGGCAGGATCTGTTGGTCTCTAGTACACTATAAAAAGCAGGTAGGATCTGTTGGTCTCTAGTACACTATAAAAAGCAGATAGGATCTGTTGGTCTCTAGTACACTATAAAAGCATGTAGGATTAGTTGGTCTCTAGTACACTATAAAAGCATGTAGGATTAGTTGGTCTCTAGTACACTATAAAAAACATGTAGGATTAGTTGGTCTCTAGTACACTATAAAAAGCATGTAGGATTAGTTGGTCTCTAGTACACTACTAAAGGCATGTAGGATTAGTTGGTCTCTAAGTACATTATTAAATCATGTAGGATTAGTTGGTCTCTTGTACACTACTAAAAGCATGTAGGATTAGTTGGTATCTTGTACACTACTAAAAGCATGCAGGATTAGTTGGTCTCTTGTACACTACTAAAAGCATGTAGGATTAGTTGGTCTTTAAGTACACTACTAAAAGCATGTAGGATTAATTGGTCTCTAAGTACACTACAAAAAGCATGTAGGATTAGTTGGTCTCTAGTACACTACTAAAAGCATGTAGGATTAGTTGGTCTCTAGAACACTATAAAAAGCATGTAGGATTAGTTGGTCTCTAGTACACTAATAAAAGCATGTAGGATTAGTTGGTCTCTATATATGGCCCTTTTCGTCTTGTCAGACGGTCTAGTGGAGGCTATTGCGTATTTTTTTGAGGTATTGTTTTTGCCGAACAGCTTCTCTCGTGGCTAATTCTACCAATGTTTGACAAACACACGCGGTCACATAATGAACAGGTCAGGCTCGCTGGTCCACAGGGTTTACCATCCTTTTTCATGAGTCTCTTCTCTTCTAAGTCCTGTCTTAGAACAGTCTCAAATGTTGTTATACCGTTCCTTATACGTGCTCTCCATGATGTGCGATCACTTGCCAGATGTTGCCAGTCGTTTTCACAGATGGCGAAGTCTTTCAGAGATGATTTGCAGATATCTCTATATCGTAGTTTAGGTCTGCCGATTTGTCGTTTTCCGTGTTTTAGCTCGCCATATAGTATTTGCCTAGGAATGCGTTTTTCTTCCATCCGTTGGACATGCCCCAGCCATCTTAGCCTTCGACTTCTGAGCATCGACATGATTGTTAGGGTCTTAGCACGTTGCAGGACAGTTAAGTTGGTTATTTTGTCCTGCCATTTGATGTGCATTATTTTGCGGAGACATCGCATGTGGAAGACATTTAGTCTTTTTTCCTGGTTTGAGTATGTTGTCCAGGTTTCGGATCCATATAGTAGTGTGCTAAGCACACAAGTTTGATATATTAAGAGTTTAGTCTTTTGAGTTAGTTTCGGGTTGTTCCATGCCCTTTTTGTGAGTTTGCCGAAGGTCGTAGCTGCCTTACCAATTCGACAGTTTATTTCTTCATCAAGAGAGATGGTTTGCGTAACTGTGGATCCAAGATATGTAAATTTCTGTACTGATTCTAGTGGGCAGTCTTTTAGAGTAATAGATATAGGTTTGAAGTCACCTTGATTTACTATTACTGTCTTCTGAACATTAATTGACAGTGAAAAAAGGTCGCATGCTTTATCCAGGTTGTTGATCAGCGACTGTAGGGTGGCCTCACTATGAGCGACTAGGGCTGCATCGTCAGCAAATAAAAATTCTTTAAGTAGGGCAACATTTGTTTTGGTTTTTGCTCTTAGTCGTGCTAGGTTGAACAGTGAGCCATCTGGTCTAGTGCGAATGTAAATATCTCCTGAGCTGTTTTCGAAGGTGTAATTTAGGAGGGCAGCAAAAATATACCAAAAAGGGTGGGGGCGAGGACACATCCCTGTTTCACTCCTTTGTTGACTTTGAAATTCTCTGATGGACTCCCATCAAAATGGACTTTGCCATTCATGTCTTCATGGAAGGAAATTATCAGCCTAAGTAATTTAGGAGGGCAGCCTATGCCTTCTAACACCTTGTAGAGACCATCTCTGTTTACTGTGTCGAATGCCTTTGTGAGATCCACAAAGGCAATATAGAGCGGCATATTTTGTTCCCGACATTTTTCCTGCAGTTGTCTAAGAGTGAAGATCATATCTATGGTTGATCTCCCGGGTCTGAAACCGCATTGGGACTCGGGAAGCACCCGTTCTGCAAGTCTATGCAGGCGATTAAGTACGACTCTAGCAAAAGCTTTGCCTGTTGTGCTAAGGAGAGAAATGCCTCTGTAATTGTTGCAGTCACCCCTGTCTCCTTTATTCTTGTACAGCGTTATAATCTTAGCATTTCTCATATCATGAGGTATTTCTCCGTTTCTCCAGCATTTAATTAGCAGTTTGTATAGGTGTGGAAGTAGTACGCTTAGGTTGTCCTTTAGTACATCTGTGGGAATGTTGTCATTTCCTGCAGCTTTTTCCTCTTGAGAGGGCATTTATAGCGTCAGCAAGTTCGTTCATAGTAGGCTCAACATCCAGTTCAAACATTGTAGGATATTTGGGTATTGATTGTGCTAGAGCTGTGTTTGCTGGTCTGTCGTCACTGTATAGATTAGAGTAGTGTTCAACCCATCTTTGCATTTGTTGTCCCTTGTCAGTAATAGGTTCTCCAAACTTGGATTTTAGGGGGGCTAATTTTGTTATTTTTGGTCCAAGGGCCTTTTTTATATTGTCATGCATGGTTTTTGAGTCGCCCCTGTCTGAGGCTTTCTGTATTTCAGAGCATAGATTGTTCCAGTATTCGTTTGCGCATCTTCTTGCTTCGCGTTGTAGGGTGGCTTGCGCATGTTTGAGCTGATCCTTGGTGATTTGATTGGGATTATTATTGAAGTTCAGTAAAGCCTTTTTCTTATTAGCTATTAGTGGGTCTAGTCTTGCTGCATTTTCTTCGACCCAGTCGTTCTTTGAGAACTGTTTCTGGCCGTAGGTAGATAGAGCGCAGTTATAGATGTGTGTTCTCAGGGAGCACCAGTTGTCATCCACACTTGATGCATCTTCTACTTCTTCTACCAGTTCATCAAACTTGGATCTAAAAATATCTTCGGTTGGTGTGGTTTTTGTCGCTGTGATGTTGATCTTGGCTGCTGCAGGCTCTCTTGATTTGTAGATACGACTACTTCTGGCTTTGATCTTACTAATGACTAGAGCGTGGTCTGTGTTGCAGTCTGCACTGTGATATGTTCGTGTTATTCTGATGTTATTTAAAGACTGCCTACGTGTAAGAACTAGGTCTAGTTGGTGCCAGTGACCACTTCTAGCATGACGCCATGTTACTTTATGCTTGTGTTTCACATTAAAGTATGTATTTGTTACACATAGGTGGTTATTTGAGCAGAATTCTAGGAGTCGCTGGCCATTTCCGTTGATTTTTCCAATGCCGTGGTGACCTAGACATGTTGGCCAATATTGCTGATCAGATCCTGTGCGTGCATTGAAATCACCGAGTAAGTATAATAGTTCCTCTTTTGGAAGTGAGTCAATGGTCATTTGCAGTTGTTGGTAGAAGTTGTCTTTCTCTTCGTCTGATGCAGCCAACGTTGGTGCATAGGCACTAATGATATTTATTGATCCACTCTTCGTATGTTGCTGGAGTATCATCAAGCGTTCAGACACTCCTTTTGGCGTGGTTATGGAGTTTATGTGTTTGTTATGTACAGCAAAGCCTACTCCATGTATACGTGGTTTTTCGGGGCTTAGGCCTTGCCAGAAAAAGGTATAGTTTTCTTCCTTTACAGAACCACAGTCTGAGAGTCTTGTTTCTTGTAGGGCAGCAATATCAACATGTAGCCTATTTAGTTCTTTATCTATGAGTGCTGTTGTTCTAATTTGTCCTTCTTTCAGTGTGCTTGTTTTAGTAAGTCCAGGGCACATGGTCCTTACGTTCCATGTGCCAAGTTTAAACATTGGTGCTTTCTTCCTCATTTCGCTTTGCCTACTCTGCCTGGGCACAGGATATGGAGATAGTGCTTTACCCAGTCGCACTATCCCCCTCTCGACTTCGTTTCAAGGATTGGTCTCTAGTACACTACTAAAAGCAGGTAGGATTAGTTGGTCTCTAGTACACTATTAAAAGCAGATAGGATTAGTTGGTCTCTAGTACACTATTATATAGTACACAACAGAGACAGAGAATGAACTACAAAAAATGATAGACATAATAGTAAAAGAAAGCAACAAAAAAGGTGTCAGTCTGAATAGTAAGAAAACAGAAGTAATGGTCACAAAGAAACAATCATCGATATAATGCAGCATAAAAATAAACAGGACAAATCTGAAACAAGTACAAAATGTCAAATACTTGGGCACAATAATAACATGAAATGGAAGATGCACCCCAGAAATAAAAAGCAGAATCACTCAGGCCAAAATAGCATTTCAGAAAATGAGGAATATCTTGTGCAACAAATCTATATCAATAGAAGTGAGAAAGAGAGTTCATCTGTGCAATATAGAACCAATTCTGACCTATGGAAGCGAATCATGGACAGTAGACAAACAAATGAAAAGACGGTTAGAGGTGGGATTTCTCAGAAGAATGTTGAAAGTTCCCTGGACAGCTAAAAAGACCAATGAGGAGATTCTCAAAGAGGCCAACACAAAAAGGGAGCTCCTAAAAAACATCAGAAAGAAACAATCAACATTTTTCAGGCACATCATGCGAAGAGGAAAGTTGGAATACTTGGTTACAACTGGCAAAATAAAAGGAAAGAGAGATCGCAGACGACAAAGAGAGAAAATACTAGATAGTTAGGTTTCATGACATGGAAAACAGTGAACAACAGAACTGATATGATGCACTGTAGTAGGATTAGTTAGTCTCTAGACTATTAATAGCAGGTAGGATTAGTTGGTCTCTACACTATTAATAGCAGGTAGGATTAGTTGGTCTCTAGTACACTATTAATAGCAGGTAGGATTCGTTAGTCTCTACACTATTAATAGCAGGTAGGATTAGTTGGTCTCTACACTATTAATAGCAGGTAGGATTAGTTGGTCTCTACACTATTAATAGCAGGTAGGATTAATTGGTCTCTACACTATTAATAGCAGGTAGGATTAGTTGGTCTCTACACTATTAATAGCAGGTAGGATTAGTTGGTCTCTACACTATTAATAGCAGGTAGGATTAGTTGGTCTCCACACTATTAACAGCAGGTAGGATTAGTTGGTCTCTACACTATTAATAGCAGGTAGGATTAGTTAGTCTCTACACTATTAATAGCAGGTAGGATTAGTTGGTCTCTACACTATTAATAGCAGGTAGGATTAGTTAGTCTCTACACTATTAATAGCAGGTAGGATTAGTTGGTCTCTACACTATTAATAGCAGGTAGGATTAGTTGGTCTCTAGTACACTATTAATAGCAGGTAGGATTAGTTGGTCTCTACACTATTAATAGCAGGTAGGATTAGTTAGTCTCTACACTATTAATAGCAGGTAGGATTAGTCTCTACACTATTAATAGCAGGTAGGATTAGTTGGTCTCTAGTACACTATTAATAGCAGGTAGGATTAGTTGGTCTCTTGTACACTATTAAAAGCAGGTAGGATTAGTTGGTCTCTAGTACACTATTAAAAGCATGTAGGATTAGTTGGTCTGTAGTACATTATAAAAAACACATCATTTTAAAACGTTCCTTAGCATACAGACCTTTCTATGTGCCAGCAAATGTACAAACTTAATTTATATTTCAACACATCTATATATTACAGTTAATTACTTTCGCAGCATTATCTTTTCTCAATGTGAAAGTCAAGACTACAAGATGTGTAAGGATACAACAGATAAAGCTGCATTTCGAAAGTCCACAATGTTGTAATTTTTGTAATCCGCCTCTAGATAACTGATTAGATGATGTGGACACTCACGTTGCTCCTCCTCTGTGACTTTGTTACTAATAATATCCAAGCCCTTGTAAATCTGTAGATATAAATAACACCAGTAATAAGCTTTTTGTGGCAAAATGAATCCAAAAATATGTAAACTGTGACTCATTCAAGAAATAAAGAACATAGGTTGGCTGTCAGATAAGGCAGAATTAATCCTGCAGTGGATACCAACCATCACACTGTAATATACATGGGAACGAACGTGCAGACAAATTAGCTTAGAAGGGAGGAGATTACCACAAGAGAACCATCTGGTCAGCTACGATGAAGCCAAATCCATCCTCAAAGGTCAGTACCATGAAAAATGGAAACGAGAACACCCAAAGCATAACGAGAGGGGCGGATACCACCAACTATCAAGGAGGAATCAAGTCATCATACTTCGTCTACGCACTGGCCATAATAGAATGAGAAATCACATGTTCACCAAATTCAAAATAGGTACAACCAGCCTATGCTGCTGTACACTGGACAATATGACTACAAAACATGTTCTACAGGACTGCCCCCAGTACACAGACCTAAGAAGAGCAATGTGGTCCACACCCACATCCCTGGAAGAGAAACTATATGGGGCAATCGACTCACTTAAACAGACAGCTGACTTCATGAGAGAGTCTGGAATCCTACTCTGATTGAGTCTTGATCGCAGAGAAAGAGAGATTTTCGATCCTGTTGTGAGAAGTGAACAAATTGGAACATATTGTTGGGAGCCACTAGTGGGATGTAACGTTACACTCCTACAAGGTATGGTGACAGCTTTTCAAAAAAGGAACACACAAAAATACTGAAGTTTCAACCTACATGCGGCCTTTTTCAGAAACCGTTAACGACAACAAACGATGAAACACAGATACCTACTGCTACATCTAGGATGATTGGGACAGGTAAGGTAAGGTAGGCAGAGGGTTAAGAGATGAAATGATGAAACGTGAGAAAGAGAGATGTGCAATATATCTGAAAGTACACAGAAAGCACTAGTCCAAAAGCAGGCAAATTAATTTGAGAAAGGTGATAGACCCAAAATGAGTACAAAGGGGGAAAGAGCAACCTGAAACAAAATGTATACAAGAGCACTAAAATCATTATATCTCACTGACAGGATCCTACCACTAGCTAATTGAATTTGTAGCGACTGGCATGGCAACATTTTAAAAATAGCAAATCCAAATCTGGACTATATTGTTTGCCTTTCTTCATATTCTATTGTATAACAGTTATTGGGAATTTCTTCCTCAATGGGCCGCATGGCATAGTCTCTCCCAAAGCTAAACAGAAATCCATCTCTGTAAACATCTTTCGATTTCATTTGTTCTCTTGTCTTACAGATGAAGGCAAGTGGCCACAATTTTTATAGTCTATTTCTTCAGCAAAGCTGCTCTATACTTATTCTTCTTAGCCTTCACCCGTTAAGTGGGCATGGATGCATTGTGTCGACCTTTTTACTGCATAGTCGTGATATCTGCACCTTTCAGCCCGACACATCCATCTTCTACATGAATGGGTAGATTTAATTTTTTGCCTACACAGTGGCCATTTTGCCTGCTCTTTTGGACTTTATACTGCGATTGATTCTTTAATGCGCACAAGTACACACCTGGCCTCGTGTTTTTCACCATTTTCCGAGAGAACTAGACACTGGATCTCAATATATAGAAACCACAGGAGGGTAAAGCCATGAAGAAACCACGAGTTTGATTTTTGTAAAATTCCCACCATCTCTGGTGGGAATCAAACCCAGGACTTTTATATTCAGAGGCCAACGTCTTACCTCTAGACCAGGGGTGGCCAAATGGCGGCCCGCGGGCCGGATGCGGCCCGCCAGCCTAGTTTTCTTGGCCCGCGAAGCTCCACGGACTTACTTCATTTTTTACCCTAATAGCGGATTTCTCCTGGTTTTAATCCGTGTCGGAGTTAACTCTTCTATCGTTCAACGCACGCACGCACGCACGCACGCACACACACACACACACACACACACACACACACTGCACAACTAATGGTGCCGACAATATTCAAAGTCTTTGCTTCGAGTTGGTACCGCAAAGTTGCTTTATTGTCAGTGCGGTGATAGCGTGAGATCTTTGGCTCAACATTTGTCGTCTGGACTTGTGGTGAGAAACTGGACTGCTCATATTTTTCGCTCGCGATTGATGAAAGTACTGACATCACTGACACTTGCCAGCTTCTTATTTTTGTTAAAGTTATCCAGGAGGATTTTACTGTTATTGAAGAATTGTTGAAAGTTTGCTCTTTGCATGACACTTGTAGAGGGACATACATATTTTCTGCAGTTCATAGTGCCGTAGATGAAGTAGGTGGTTTTGGAAAGTTGTCTGCAGTGTGTACTGATGGTTGCAAAGCTTTTATTGGTTCAAATACTGGTTTCGTTGGACTTCTAAAGCAAAACAAAATTAACGTACCTACATTGCATTGCATAATTCATCAAGAGGCCCTTTGTGCAAAGTCCATAAATCTAAAAGACACCATGGCTACTGTTGTGAAAATAACAAATTTGATAAGAGGAGGACACCAGTCTTTAAATCACAGGAAGTTTTTATAATTTTTAGAGGAAGTAGATTCTAGCTACGGTGATCTCCTGCTTTATACAGAAGTAAGATGGCTTAGTCGAGGGAAATGTTTAATATTTTTTGAACTGAAGAATGACATTTATGACTTCCTGCGAGAGAACTTACCATGCTCCATTGATCTTCAACAAGCACTCAAAGACATTAATTTCCTTCATAATCTGGCATATCTCACAGACATCACACAACATTTGAACATATTGAATTTGCAGCTACAAGGGGAAAAGCAAACCATTTTTCAATTGATGGGATATGTTGATGGTTTTAAAAAGAAGCTGAATCTATTTAGACTTTCTTTGCAAAAAAATTATCTGTTCCATTTTTCAAGTTGTAAGCAGTTGTTGTCAGAGATAGAAAGTGCAAACTTCAGTAAGTACGCAGCTGACATTGAACATTTGATTGTGAATTTGATCGACGATTTCAAGATTTTGAAATGTTTCGTCCGCAAACGGAACTTTTTAATAACCCAATTAAGTGCACAGTGGAGTGCCAGCCATCAGATCTTCAACTAGAGTTGTGTGACCTTCAGTGTGACCCTTCCTCAGTACTGTAAAGGCATTAGGAGCTGACTTCTGGAAATTGCTACCAAATGAACGTTACCCGTGTCTGAGAAAATGGGCACTAAAGATGTGCTCTATATTCGGCAGCACATATCTCTGCGAGACAACATTCTCTTCCATTAAGTTAATTAAATCTAAGACCAGGAACAGAATGACCGATTCGACATTGTCCCATACTCTCCGAATCGCCACGTCAAAATGGAAGTGGACTTCAAATCTCTGGTGGAAAGCTGTGACAAGTCACAATCGTCGCACTGAGACATTAAAGGTAATTTTAAAATGAATAATTAATGGATTTGTTACAAATCAAATATGTAGTCAAAGTGCAAGCATTATTTATATATTACTATATCGCATAGGTCCCTACTGTCATTTTTGACGATATTCTTAAGTGTGGCCCGCGGGTCTTGGCCTTGGCTTTAATTCGGCCCTCGGGCAACCTCAAGTTGGCCACCACTGCTCTAGACCACCCAGTTCCCCTGCTGCTCTACCAACTTTATATTCAATTTTCTGCCTTGCATCAAAAGTCAATTTCTGGGAACAATTTTCTAATCGTTACATTCAATTTCTCACACAATTTCGGAATGGCCATAGCTGTCTAATATAACTCAGAGGACACTTCTTACCTCGCCAAGTCAATAACAACACTGCAAAAGTCTTAATAAGTTCAATGATTTTCTTAGACCACCATGAAACAAAGAGCTACTGAATTCCATCCACAATCCTAAATTATTGCAACAACAATAAACACAATAGAATATTTATCCAGAGTACAACTTTCACGCTTCCACTTTTATTGAATAATATGGTTAGTGTACTTATGTTGTCAAATTTCATCACAGTAAGAGCACCTCTATATGTGTGCATGTTTATAATCAACAATCCTAACTGTAATTAAGAGCACCTCTATATGTGTGCATGTTTATAATCAACAATCCTAACTGTAATTAAGAGCACCTCTATATGTGTGCATGTTTATAATCAACAATCCTAACTCTGTAATTAAGAGCACCTCTATATGTGTGCATGTTTATAATCAACAATCCTAACTCTGTAATTAAGAGCACCTCTATATGTGTGCATGTTTATAATCAACAATCCTAACTGTAATTAAGAGCACCTCTATATGTGTGCATGTTTATAATCAACAATCCTAACTCTGTAATTTTCAAACTGTAAATGCAGTGAATGTGAACAAACACATGATTCTTTACAACATCATCATGTTTCTTTATATTTAAAAGTAGAGGGAGCTCCATGACCTATGGGTCGCAACAGCAGAGTTGGCAGTCCATCACCCGACCAAGACTTTAGAGTCAGTCTACCCTGATAACAGTCTGCGTCAAAACAAGCTGACTAACAGAAGACAGGATCACTGTGTTTTCTGCAGTAGTTGCATTTGGTTCTTTGGTTATGGAAGCCCCCAGTATCACTGCAAACAAATTAAAATCCATATTTGCTCAACCGCCCACGACAGTGGAATCATCCGAATTACTAACTCATCTCCCAAACAAAGAAGGGTAGCTGTAGTCCTCATCACAGAAGTCTCAGCACACTTTCTAAGCCACCATTCTCTTCTAAGAGACCATTTAGAGGACCTTGACTTTGCTGATGACATAGTCCTCATCAGCAGTCAGATAGAAACGATGCAGGAAACACAAATGAACTATCATCAATAGCCAGCAAAATCGGGCTTGAGATCAATCATGAAAAGACTAAGTCATGGAAAGTTTAATTCCAACAGATTACAGATTATACATGGAAAATAAACCAGTGGAAGTGATTGATTACTTTATCTATCTTTGAAGTCACATTGATCGAGAAGGGGATACAAGTAAAGAAATTAGAATCAGAATAGCTAAAGCAGCAATGTCTTTCAGAAGCCTTGAAAAGTTGTGGAAATCAAACTCATCAGCACAAACACAAAACTTACTTAGACTATTCAAATCAAATGTACTATCAACCCTTACGTATGTGTGTGAAAGCTGGAAAGCAACAAGAGATATAGAAACACAAAGTTGAACACATTCGAAAATAAATGTCTAAGGAAAATACTTGGTACATCATGGAACGAATTCAAAACAAATGAAGAAATTAGAGAAATCGCAAATCAACCACTAATATCTTCAGTAATCAAGAGAAGACGATGGTCATATGTTGGATATGTGATAAGAAGAGATAATAACCAAATAACAAAGCAAGCCCTCATGTGGGAAACAACAGGTAAGAGGAAAAGAGGCCGACCCAGAGAGACACTGAGAAGAACATTGATGAGAGAAGCAAGAGCAGCAGGAATCGGCTCCCTCAATGAGATAGAGTTGCTTGCACAGAACAGAGACAAATGGCGAGATTTTATAAAATATCTTTAGAAGGATTGAAAACTGCTAGAATAAAAATTTAGATAGCGAAAGAGTATCTGGGTCTATGCGCAATGGGCCGGCTACGGCTCAAAAGGTCAATAGATAGACTTCTAAGCAGGACAAATCACACTGTTTTCCAGCCTATAACTAGGTAACTCCAATTTCTCCAGTAAAAGCCAGGAATGTCAAGAAGCCATTACAACCTGCCACATACTTTAACTATTCTTGGGCTTCTGCTCATATCAACTCGTGATATGGAGGCGAAGGTGCGCCTCACAGCAGCAGAGCTGGAAGCTGTCAGCAAACCAACAGCTGATGGCTTGCGCCAGAAACAGTCTATCTATCTATCTATCTTTCGTTCGCCTGAAGCATTGTCTATATCTGCAATGTCGTTTCCTGTATAAATGTTACTGTCTTTTGTAATTCTTGCAGTGGCCCATATAGTTTTGTCTGTAGTGTTGTATCTATGGGCCAATGGATTTTCCTCAGTCTACTATATTCAGTGCAGTCTTGAAGTATGTGTTCAGCAGTCTGGGGCGCCTGTCCACATGTACAAGTAGTTTGAGGTGCCGATCTTGAATTTTGTATACATGTGACTATGGAGTCGATTGTGTCCTGTTCTGAGACGTATAATGATAACTTGTTCATATCTATTCATATTATAAAAGGCATCCTGATTTGGGGCTTGTGGTCCTCTGATTGATTTGATTATCTGTTTCTTATGATGGTATGTAACAGGTGTATCTAGTTGTGTGCCTGTTGAACCTTCCTTTGCCAACTGATCTGCTTTCTCATTTCCTGGTATTCCACAGTGAGATGGGATCCACTGCAGGGCAACCCTGTGGTGCTTGCAGAGTTCAGTCAATAAGGTCTGCAGATGTGGTAATTTTCTGGATTGTAGTGCCTGGAGTACTGATCTTGCATCTGTCAAAAACACTACAGGCTGCGGGCTAAGATTAATGTTCAGCAGTTTTTCTATTGCTAACTTTATTGCTTGTATTTCTGCATCATAATTGTGACAATATTTCCCTGTTGCTATTTTATTCATATCCCTAGTGTTATTTGGGTATTCTATATATGCACCTGCTCCCCCATTTTTTACTGCATTCTGTCAGGTCAACTGAGGCCAGCTCCTTGTCGTGGGGATGGGGCTTAACAGTCACCAGGGACTGAAAACCAAGACTGGCCAGGCCTTCCTACACCCGTGCAAGACCACAGTCTGCTCTAGCAATTTTAAGTGCTGAAGTCGGAGGCAACCAGCCAAAAGGCGCACTACAAAAATCAGGATGCCACGCACTCACGCCAATGGGAAGCCAGAAACAGTGATCCAGAACCAACCAGACCCTGCTACACCTCTCTGTGGTGCCTCCAGTAACAGACTAACCTATCTAGTCTGGCCAAGCGAGTAGGGATCGAAGAGGGAAGACAACCTGGTACTCAAGAATGTCATGTTGAAGTCGGGTGTGTTGGGCTGAAAGGCGCAAATATCACAGTTGTACTGCAAACCACAACACAATGCATACATGCCCACTTAACGTCCTTTTAAGGGCAGATGATGAAGAGGTGTACTGCTTTAGTCATGAGGCGAACGCACGCAAGCAACTCATGACATTAGCACAACAACAATAAACTGAAAAGTAACTTCTAGTTAAGTCAAGAACGCAGACTGCACATGAAGAATGTGTAATTTAATATCAATAAAGGCAACAAGTTTTGTTAGCTCTTCTGTGTTCCTTTTCCCTTTGGGTGATATATGAAAATATTTGTACTTAAATTAATTTGCATTTGGCTCTCAAAGTACATCTATCCACACCATCTTAAATTAAAATTTAAATATTTATAATTTCTTTTCACTGTTGATAATGGGACATGTTTTTCCCCACAGTCATACCACACTGTCCCCTTTCTTAAGTAGGTGTTGGTGGTGTGCTGTTACTAAAAAATATGTATGCAGGCAGCAGTGCTGGGTGCTGTTAGTTTGAAGCTAACTGTACTGCTGTTGGTTTGAAACTAACTGTACTGCTGTTTCCTTCAATTCTTATATTCCTGATGGTTGATGTCCTCATCCTTGCCAAAGACTTAATATATTTTTCTTTCAAGTTTTTAAATCGCACTGAAGTAACAATGTTACTTAGACATTCAATTCACTGTGAGTTGTCATGAATCATGTAACTCAGTCATACTGTAATAAGTGTTAATACTGAATAATCACATCATGATAACTCACAATACAATGACAGTTTATTTTTATAGAGTATAGATGGTAGTCACTCACTGTGACTCTGACTGTATATGTGGAGTAGTGTTGCAGAGTGGTGTAGCATTTGAATATAGATCATAATTACATATCTCACATAACATCATATAGCATATATCTATCTATCTATCTATCTATTGACCTTTCGAGCCGTAACCGGCCCATAGGGCGTAGACCAAGATACACCTTCTCCTATATGAATTTTTGTTCTAGCAGTTTTCTTTTAAAGATATTTTATCAAATCTCGCCATCTGTCTCTGTTCTGTGCAAGCAGTTCTATCTCATTGAGGGAGCCGATTCCTGCTGCTCTTGCCTCTCTCATCAATGTTCTTCTCAGTGTCTCCCTGGGTCTTCCTCTTTTTCTTTTACCTGTTGTTTCCCATATGAGGGCTTGCTTTGCTATTCGATTATTATCTCTTCTCATCACATGTCCAACGTATGACCATCGTCTTTTCTTTATTACTGAAGATATTAGTGGTTGATTGGCGATTTCTCTAATTTCCTCGTTTGTTTTGAATTCGTTCCATTCTATACCAAGTATTTTCCTTAGACATTTATTTTCGAATGCGTTCAACTTTGTTTCTATATCTCTTGTTGTTTTCCAGCTTTCACACGCATACGTAAGGGTTGATAGTACATTTGATTTGAATAGCCTAAGTTTTGTGTTTGTGCTAATGAGTTTTGATTTCCACAACTTTTCAAGGCTTCTGAAAGACATTTCTGCTTTAGCCAGTCTGATTCTAATTTCTTTGCTCGTATCCCCTTCTCGATCAATGTGACTTCCAAGATAGATAAAGTGATCGATCTCTTCTATCTATCTATCTATTGACCTTTCGAGCCGTAACCGGCCCATAGGGCGTAGACCAAGATACACCTTCTCCTATATGAATTTTTGTTCTAGCAGTTTTCTTTTAAAGATATTTTATCAAATCTCGCCATCTGTCTCTGTTCTGTGCAAGCAGTTCTATCTCATTGAGGGCCGATTCCTGCTGCTCTTGCCTCTCTCATCAATGTTCTTCTCAGTGTCTCCCTGGGTCTTCCTCTTTTTCTTTTACCTGTTGTTTCCCATATGAGGGCTTGCTTTGCTATTCGATTATTATCTCTTCTCATCACATGTCCAACGTATGACCATCGTCTTTCTTTATTACTGAAGATATTAGTGGTTGATTGGCGATTTCTCTAATTTCCTCGTTTGTTTTGAATTCGTTCCATTCTATACCAAGTATTTTCCTTAGACATTTATTTTCGAATGCGTTCAACTTTGTTTCTATATCTCTTGTTGTTTTCCAGCTTTCACACGCATACGTAAGGGTTGATAGTACATTTGATTTGAATAGCCTAAGTTTTGTGTTTGTGCTAATGAGTTTTGATTTCCACAACTTTTCAAGGCTTCTGAAAGACATTGCTGCTTTAGCCAGTCTGATTCTAATTTCTTTGCTCGTATCCCCTTCTCGATCAATGTGACTTCCAAGATAGATGAAGTGATCGATCTCTTCTACTGGTTTGTTTTCCATGTATATTTTGTCACTTGTTGGAATTAAACTTTTCATGACTTTAGTCTTTCATGATTGACCTCAAGCCCAATTTTGCTGGCTATTGATGATAGTTCATTTGTGTTTTCCTGCATCGTTTTTATCTGACTGCTGATGAGAACTATGTCATCAGCAAAGTCGAGGTCCTCCAAATGGTCTCCTTGTATCCATTCGATGCCTTTATTACCAGTGCAGCATTTCTTCATTATGAAGTCCATAACAATTCCAAATAACAAGGGCGATAAAATACATCCTTGTTTAACCCCAGTTTCTATTGGGAAACATTCGCTCAGTCCTTCCTCTTAGCATATATAGCTGTATAATAATTTAAATAATAAACATTTACAGTGGATAAATCAGTGAAGGCTAAGACTGAACTTATTTAAACTACTATAACTTATAACTAGTACAGGGTGTTTTTAAAGTCGCAGTGCAGTGAATTATACTCTCTAAAGAAAAAACGTCACCAGAAATGCGGTTAACTAATGCGTCACACAAATTGTAAAATAAATGGTATTATTTTTTCAAATATACTTGACTGCTATCGGCGAGCTTATAATGGGTAATGTTGGTATTAACACAATAAAGTTGTGCCTAAAGCATATGTTGAAAATGTCCACCACGGGCCTCAAGACATGTCGTGATTCGTCTTTCCATATTTGCGAAAACCTTCAGAATAATGTCTGGTGATATTTGTTTAATCTTGTCTACTATTTCAGTCTTTAGGTCATTAATTGTCTGCGGATTATTTTCATAAACTTTCCCCTTCAATGCCCCCCACAGATAATAATCTGGGGGTGTTAGATCTGGTGAACGAGCAAGCCAGATTCCACGTGAAATAATGCGATTTGCAAATATGCTTTCTAAATAATTGAGTGTTGTTGTGGCTGTGTGTGCTGTTGCCCCATCCTGCTGAAACCAGGATTCCATAATTTCCCGTTCTGTAAGGTGTGCTATGAACGGTTCCAGAATTAAAGTACGGTAACGTTCTGCATTTATTGTTTCATTAAAAAATATAGGTCCTATTATCCGCATACGACTTATAGCGCACCACACTCCGACTTTTTGATCGTAAAGCGGCACTTGATGAAATTCATGGGGGTTTTCACTGCTCCACAGCCGATTGCTCTGACTGTTCACATAACCGGATAAATGAAACCAGGCCTCATCAGTGAAAAAAATGACGTCAAGGATGGCAGCGCCATGTTCATAAATAAAATTCTGAAACCACATGCAGTAGTTTAAACGGGATTCATAATCTCTTTCTTGGAGTTGAGACACTTCAGTTAATTTGTATGGACGATAGTGTAGTTCATTTCTTAAAACCTTGTGAACAGAACTCTTAGATATTTGCACCTGTTGAGACAAGTGGTTTAAAGATGCATTTGGACTCATTGTAATTCTGTCTTGGAGTTCCATAATTTGGTCTTGTGAAATTGAAAGTCTTCCAGATCGGTATGCATCTACCACACTACCGGTTTCACGAAACTTTTTAATCAATTTTGTAACAGAATTTCGGTGAGGGACTTGTGAGTCTGGAAATTTTCCTCACGATTTGTCTAATGACCTCATCCGTATATTTACCGCCATTACGGAAGACATGCTCAACCAGAAATACCCTGTTTTCAATCGTCAACACCATTTCCTTCAAGCAATGAGACAGTGAAAGTAGCATAGTGCCCGTCCTTTACGTAAATAAAACCTTAAAGGAAGCAGCGGTTTGTTCATAAATGTGGTTTACAAAATTGTGGTACGTAGATGATGATTACGTCATTTACTGAATATTAGAAATATTCACTGCACTGCAACTTTAAAAACACCCTGTATTATTACTATGTCATATTAAATAAATATTAATTAACTATTATATAATTAGTAGATGTTTACCATACTTAACTTTATGTTACTACTTCAAATCAAATCTATCCCTAGCCGTGCCTAAAACTTAAAGTTAAGAGTAGTACAGTTAACTTTTAAGTCACTAGTCACCTAACCTAAGTCACGACTAAGTCACTTGATTATGATTAACATTTGACTATCTCTGCTAAGTTCTATGAATTCTATGTCTTCACGTCAGTGAATTTCACTGTAAGGTCTCTCTCCCTGACTGAGCAGTTATTAATTTAATTCTCTGAACTCTGAGAAGCATTTATGATTAAGTATGGTCTGAGTCTATCTCAACTCTCTCTCTACACTCTCAAGTCCAGTAGTTCGCGACTCAGACTTAACTACTAAAGACTAAAGACTGCCTGTGTCTTGTCTCTTCTACAAGTAGTCTATTTATTATTATAGTTAGTCAGTGTAGTGTCAGTACTGTAGTCTGTCTGTCTTGAGAATATATATATATATATATATATATATATATATATATATATATAATATATAATATATATATTATAAATATATATTAATAAAGATTATTTTATTATGATTGATTTGATTATTGATTATAAGAAAAGAATAGAGAACTACCTTACTACCCAAAAACGAAAGATCATGCACGTAAAAAAATAAGCAATGTTAAAATCTTATTGAATATCTACCTGCATTGAGTCTGCACTAATAATTTCTCCCTTAAACACTTTAGCTAATTCAATCGCTAATTTTGATTTCCCGGCACCAGTTGCTCCTAATATCACCACGAGTGGCAGCCTGCACGACGCCATCTTGACTGCTACAGGAAACCCAAGTTCATGTTTTTGATTTGTACGAGAAAAAAACAAAACGTCTATGACGAAATAAAAACTCAATAGCGAATATTCGTTCACTTCTAACTTCTACAACTGCGTTTTAAAATAATTACCTTAGAGATGATTCAACTTAATCTGACCAAATATTCATTCAGAGAAGGTGACTATCTCTGAGTCCTGAAAGTTCTTGTAGATCACTTACTAGTCACTGCTTTATGTACATTTGTTATTGACATTTGACTCAATAGTTGCATTTTTAAAAATTATTGCACGAATAGCAGGATTCGAATCTCTCGTGTTATCTTTAAGACAGATAGAAGCAGAGATGAAGATGATGGGAAGACATGGAATGATCTTTAAGACAGATAGAAGCAGAGATGAAGATGATGGGAAGACATGGAATGATCTTTAAGACAGATAGAAGCAGAGATGAAGATGATGGGAAGACATGGAATGATCTTTAAGACAGATAGAAGCAGAGATGAAGATGATGGGAAGACATGGAATGATCTTTAAGACAGATAGAAGCAGAGATGAAGATGATGGGAAGACATGGAATGATCTTTAAGACAGATAGAAGCAGAGATGAAGATGATGGGATGACATGGAATGATCTTAAAAGAATGTCAAAAAACAGAACGACTTGGAAAGTGTTTGTTGAAGACCTATGCTCCACCGGGAGCTAAAAAAGGTAGAAGTGTTATCTTTGGCTGAGTGTTCGTTGCCATTGACGTTAGAGCCCCCACTCCCACTTCTAATATTAATTTCGAAACTGTTTTTATTGTATAAGAAGACTTGGGAAATAATTATAAATGAGGTTTGACTTAATGACAAAGCGTTTGTATGGACGTACTCTGACCTAGTATTTATACCAACAACAAACTGCCATGGTTTTGTCTACTTGAGACAAAATCTATTTGAACAACTTGAAAAATATACTCGCATCAACGCAAATAACATCAGAACTAAAACTGCGAATTGGCAAATACTATTTGTATTCAATCTTCCTGTATGGTGCAGAAACACGGACAATAAATAATAAAACAGAGACGAAAATTGAAGCCTTTGAAATGTGAATTTATAGAAAAATAAGGAGATTTGGGTGGAAGGAAAAGAAGAGAAACAGGGAAGTTCTGAATAAGCTGAAAATAAAAAATCAACTATTTAACGCAATTAGAGAATGATCAACTGCATTTTATTGGACATGTGAAGAGACTGAGCACCCTCCTTAGAGTCATCTTGGTAGGGAAGATACGCAAGGTAGACGAGCCAGGCCAAGACTGTGGACTGATAATATCAAAAGTGGACATATGAACCTATAACAATATGGACCATCAAGACAAGAGACAGAGTAAAATGGCGCTCCATGGTAGCCAACCTTCAATATGGAAACGGCACCCAATGAATGAATGGCGCTCTATGGTAGCCAACCTTCAATATGGAGACGGCAACCAATGAATGAATGGCGCTCCATGGTAACCAACATTCGATGTGGAGACGGCAACCAATGAATGAATGGCGCTCCATGGTAACCAACATTCGATGTGGAGACGGCAACCAATGAATGAATGGCGCTCCATGGTAACCAACATTCGATGTGGAGACGGCAACCAATGAATGAATGGCGCTCCATGGTAACCAACATTCGATGTGGAGACGGCAACCAATGAATGAATGGCGCTCCATGGTAACCAACATTCGATGTGGAGACGGCAACCAATGAATGAATGGCGCTCCATGGTAACCGACATTCGATGTGGAGACGGCAACCAATGAATGAATGGCGCTCCATGGTAACCGACATTCGATGTGGAGACGGCAACCAATGAATGAATGGCGCTCCATGGTAACCGACATTCGATGTGGAGACGGCAACCAATGAATGAATGGCGCTCCATGGTAACCGACATTCGATGTGGAGACGGCAACCAATGAATGAATGGCGCTCCATGGTAACCGACATTCGATGTGGAGACGGCAACCAATGAATGAATGGCGCTCCATGGTAACCAACATTCGATGTGGAGACGGCAACCAATGAATGAATGGCGCTCCATGGTAACCAACATTCGATGTGGAGACGGCAACCATGAATGAATGGCGCTCCATGGTAACCAACATTCGATGTGGAGACGGCAACCAATGAATGAATGGCGCTCCATGGTAACCAACATTCGATGTGGAGACGGCAACCAATGAATGAATGGCGCTCCATGGTAACCAACATTCGATGTGGAGACGGCAACCAATGAATGAATGGCGCTCCATGGTAACCAACATTCGATGTGGAGACGGCAACCAATGAATGAATGGCGCTCCATGGTAACCAACATTCGATGTGGAGACGGCAACCAATGAATGAATGGCGCTCCATGGTAACCAACATTCGATGTGGAGACGGCAACCAATGAATGAATGGCGCTCCATGGTAACCAACATTCGATGTGGAGACGGCAACCAATGAATGAATGGCGCTCCATGGTAACCAACATTCGATGTGGAGACGGCAACCAATGAATGAATGGCGCTCCATGGTAACCAACATTCGATGTGGAGACGGCAACCAATGAATGAATGGCGCTCCATGGTAACCAACATTCGATGTGGAGACGGCAACCAATGAATGAATGGCGCTCCATGGTAACCAACATTCGATGTGGAGACGGCAACCAATGAATGAATGGCGCTCCATGGTAACCAACATTCGATGTGGAGACGGCAACCAATGAATGAATGGCGCTCCATGGTAACCGACATTCGATGTGGAGACGGCAACCAATGAATGAATGGCGCTCCATGGTAACCGACATTCGATGTGGAGATGGCAACCAATGAATGAATGGCGCTCCATGGTAACCAACATTCGATGTGGAGACGGCAACCAATGAATGAATGGCGCTCAATGGTAACCAACATTCGATGTGGAGACGGCAACCAATGAATGAATGGCGCTCCATGGTAACCAACATTCGATGTGGAGACGGCAACCAATGAATGAATGGCGCTCCATGGTAACCAACATTCGATGTGGAGACGGCAACCAATGAATGAATGGCGCTCCATGATAGCCAACATTCGATGTGGAGACGGCAACTAATGAATGAATGGCGCTCCATGGTAACCAACATTCGATGTGGAGACGGCAACTAATGAATGAATGGCGCTCCATGATAGCCAACATTCGATGTGGAGACGGCAACCAATGAATGAATGGCGCTCCATGGTAACCAACATTCGATGTGGAGACGGCAACTAATGAATGAATGGCGCTCATGGTAACCAACATTCGATGTGGAGACGGCAACCAATGAATGAATGGCGCTCCATGGTAACCAACATTCGATGTGGAGACGGCAACCAATGAATGAATGGCGCTCCATGATAGCCAACATTCGATGTGGAGACGGCAACCAATGAATGAATGGCGCTCCATGGTAACCAACATTCGATGTGGAGACGGCAACCAATGAATGAATGGCGCTCCATGGTAACCAACATTCGATGTGGAGACGGCAACCAATGAATGAATGGCGCTCCATGGTAACCAACATTCGATGTGGAGACGGCAACCAATGAATGAATGGCGCTCCATGGTAACCAACATTCGATGTGGAGACGGCAACCAATGAATGAATAGCGCTCCATGGTAACCAACATTCGATGTGCAGACGGCACCCAATGAATGAATGGCGCTCCATGGTAACCAACATTCGATGTGGAGACGGCAACCAAGGAATGAATGGCGCTCCATGGTAACCAACATTCGATGTGGAGACGGCACCCAATGAATGAATGGCGCTCCATGGTAACCAACATTCGATGTGGAGACGGCAACCAATGAATGAATGGCGCTCCATGGTAACCAACATTCGATGTGGAGACGGCAACCAATGAATGAATGGCGCTCCATGGTAACCAACATTCGATGTGGAGACGGCAACCAATGAATGAATGGCGCTCCATGGTAACCAACATTCGATGTGGAGACGGCAACCAATGAATGAATGGCGCTCCATGGTAACCAACATTCGATGTGGAGACGGCAACCAATGAATGAATGGCGCTCCATGGTAACCAACATTCGATGTGGAGACGGCAACCAATGAATGAATGGCGCTCCATGGTAACCAACATTCGATGTGGAGACGGCAACCAATGAATGAATGGCGCTCCATGGTAACCAACATTCGATGTGGAGACGGCAACCAATGAATGAATGGCGCTCCATGGTAACCAACATTCGATGTGGAGACGGCAACCAATGAATGAATGGCGCTCCATGGTAACCAACATTCGATGTGGAGACGGCAACCAATGAATGAATGGCGCTCCATGGTAACCAACATTCGATGTGGAGACGGCAACCAATGAATGAATGGCGCTCCATGGTAACCAACATTCGATGTGGAGACGGCAACCAATGAATGAATGGCGCTCCATGGTAACCAACATTCGATGTGGAGACGGCAACCAATGAATGAATGGCGCTCCATGGTAACCGACATTCGATGTGGAGACGGCAACCAATGAATGAATGGCGCTCCATGGTAACCGACATTCGATGTGGAGACGGCAACCAATGAATGAATGGCGCTCCATGGTAACCGACATTCGATGTGGAGACGGCAACCAATGAATGAATGGCGCTCCATGGTAACCGACATTCGATGTGGAGACGGCAACCAATGAATGAATGGCGCTCCATGGTAACCAACATTCGATGTGGAGACGGCAACCAATGAATGAATGGCGCTCCATGGTAACCAACATTCGATGTGGAGACGGCAACCAATGAATGAATGGCGCTCCATGGTAACCAACATTCGATGTGGAGACGGCAACCAATGAATGAATGGCGCTCCATGGTAACCAACATTCGATGTGGAGACGGCAACCAATGAATGAATGGCGCTCCATGGTAACCAACATTCGATGTGGAGACGGCAACCAATGAATGAATGGCGCTCCATGGTAACCAACATTCGATGTGGAGACGGCAACCAATGAATGAATGGCGCTCCATGGTAACCAACATTCGATGTGGAGACGGCAACCAATGAATGAATGGCGCTCCATGGTAACCAACATTCGATGTGGAGACGGCAACCAATGAATGAATGGCGCTCCATGGTAACCAACATTCGATGTGGAGACGGCAACCAATGAATGAATGGCGCTCCATGGTAACCAACATTCGATGTGGAGACGGCAACCAATGAATGAATGGCGCTCCATGGTAACCAACATTCGATGTGGAGACGGCAACCAATGAATGAATGGCGCTCCATGGTAACCAACATTCGATGTGGAGACGGCAACCAATGAATGAATGGCGCTCCATGGTAACCAACATTCGATGTGGAGACGGCAACCAATGAATGAATGGCGCTCCATGGTAACCAACATTCGATGTGGAGACGGCAACCAATGAATGAATGGCGCTCCATGGTAACCAACATTCGATGTGGAGACGGCAACCAATGAATGAATGGCGCTCCATGGTAACCGACATTCGATGTGGAGATGGCAACCAATGAATGAATGGCGCTCCATGGTAACCAACATTCGATGTGGAGACGGCAACCAATGAATGAATGGCGCTCAATGGTAACCAACATTCGATGTGGAGACGGCAACCAATGAATGAATGGCGCTCCATGGTAACCAACATTCGATGTGGAGACGGCAACCAATGAATGAATGGCGCTCCATGGTAACCGACATTCGATGTGGAGACGGCAACCGATGAATGAATGGCGCTCCATGGTAACCGACATTCGATGTGGAGACGGCAACCAATGAATGAATGGCGCTCCATGGCAACCAATGAATGAATACTGCCATAGGTCTACTCGAAACCAGAGGTAACTAAAATGCACAAATGTTGAATGCTCATTCTAAGAATCTGTAAATGCACAATAGATGTTTTTGAACTTATAAATTATGTTTGCTGGCGATTGCCCGATGACTAAAGGAGTACACCTCTTCGTCATCCGCCCTTAAAAGGACTTTAAGTGGATATGTATGCGTTGTGTTGTTATTTGCAGTATAACTGTGATATTTGCGCCTTTCGGCCCAACACATCCGACTTCAACACGATATTCTTGAGTACCGGGTTGTCTTCCCTCTTCGATCCCTACTCGTTTGGCCAAACTAGACAGATTAGTCTGTTACTGGAGGCACCACGGAGAGGTGTAACAGGGTATGAATGGTTCTGGTTCACCGATCCTGGCGCAAGCCATCAGCTGTGGGTCGCCGACAACTTTCAGCTCTACTGCTGTGAGGTGCGCCTCCGCCTCCACTTATCAATCATATGGAGGCGTTATTTAACGGAATCCTTCTTTAACATTTATGTTACAGTGGAGCGTCGATGCTCAGCCATCTACAGATTTACAAAATGCTCTCAAAGCTGAAAACATCCCGCAAGTTGGAGGTCTTCTGTGAGGGGGGAACAGGCAAATAATTGCACTGCTGCGGTAAAGCTGGTAGCAAGTAGTGGGCTGTAACGTACACACCTATAAGGTATGGTCACAGCTTTACAAAAAAGGAACACAACAGAATAATGACGTTTCGGCCTACGTGCGGCCTTCTTCAGAAAACGAGGTCAACGACAACACATGGTGAGGCACAGATACCTATTACTACATTGTGGATTGGGGACTGGTTGGTCTCGAGGCAAGACGCCGGTCTCTAGACAGAGAGGTTGTGAGTTCAAATCCAGGTTTTAAAAAAAGTCAATTACTCATCGACGGGAAAAAAAATAGTACCTTTTGTGGAGGGACATGATCGCCTACGTCAACTGGCAGGGTACATGATGATGATGGCGAGGGACACCTGTGCACACGGCTGCCAGGGAAAAACGGATTAACACACAAAATTCAGTTCCTAGTATATAGGGACTTCGCTAGAGGTGAAAGCTGAAGAAACGAAAAAAAAGCATGGATAATTAAGTTAGGGAGAAGTGGATCGAGGGACAAGATAGGATGATGAGACGAGAGAGAGAGAGAGAGAGAGAGAGAGAGAGAGAGAGAGAGAGAGAGAGAGAGAGAGAGAGAGAGAGAGAGATGTGTTTTTTACATGATAGAGCTTACGTGGTGTAGAGTTAAAGAAATATAAATATAGAAAAATAATTATAAATAAAAATTACAAATTAGACTTCGCTGGTGTCAGTCACTCCGCTGGTAGTAGAAGATCTCTATCAAATGTTGGGGAGGAAATGGATCAGCTGTCACATGGTAAGACCAGAGGCGTGACGTGTAATGGGGCAGTCAAGCGTGACTCTGGTGAGGGCTCCAGGTTGTGAAAGTGACCAGACTCAACCGACATAACCCAGGGACCGTAGGTGATAAGATGGGTAAAGTGATGGACATGTGTTGGTGAAGACGCGCCACCCAGATATCCAGATATCGTGTACACACATGGCTGTGGGTAACAGAGGATCATCAGTGATACAATCCCAGGAAATAGCCAGAGGAAGACAAGTCTGGTGGTGCGAGGGGCAACATCAGAGCAGTGGAGGGACAAAGGGAGAGGGGCCAAAGCCAGATCAAGAGACTAGAACACTGAAGGAGAATAACTAAGGTGGAGATGTATTAGGATGTTGTGGAAATTTGATCGAAGAGTTGCTATAGACAAGTTGCTTATAAATAACAGAGAAATGTTTACTAGAAGTTGTGTACTAGGAGTATATAAAAAGAGAAGTGGTGTACTTGAAGTTGATTAATAGAGAAAGGGTGTGCCAGATGTTGGGTAATAGAGAAGACAACTTGTTTCTTATAGACACAATGCCTCCCAAGGTCTCGAGTAAAGTTGCCAAGAAGGCTGGCAAATTATAAAGATGTCCTGAGAGCCAATGAACTGAAATCATGAATTAAAACACGATACTCTTCAAAACAGAGAAATCAATAGATGGATTAGAGATCAGACATAACTTCAGACAAGAACAATACATTCTCACAGAAAACAAGCCATGCCAAAGGAAGTAAAGAAAACAAGCCAATCTACTCAAGCTGTCCAGAACAATTCAGAAGCAAGAATAAGAACAGAGCAGGTCCAGATGCCTCCCAAGCCGCCAGCTAAGCCGGAACTCCAAACCTACGATATGGACTTAGAAAATAAGCACGAGAAAGGCACATTGATGGCCACTATCGATGGCCCAGACGTCTCAAGAATTACCGCTTCCATGATGACGAGCATCCTCATAGGCTCGCCGGAGTTGTGCTCAACGCAATAAACTCCATGTACCGTTTTAGCCACACAAGGAAGTGGTTCTTCACACTAAAACCTGTCGCACATGAACAACAGTACCAAGTGATTGAAAACAAAACGATCAAACTGAAAGAACCCAGTGTCACAATCATGATAAGTCACCAAGAGAAAGAACAGTCAAGAGGGTGCATTCAATGGATGCCGCCAACTATAAAATGCAAACAAGTCCAAGAAATTGTATCACAAATGACCGGGGACAAGGAGGCCCAGGTGAAAAAAAGACACTTACCAAGCGAACAAGTGGACTTTCTGGTACAAGCCAGTTTCGGATGTCCAGATACCACATTACATAAAACTAAGAATTAAAGGAGAGATTACCGAAACGATTAAGATCTTCGTTACCCTTCCAGGCAGGAGAACACGATGTTCTCACTGTGGACTCGACACACACTGGGAAAACCGGTGCCCCAAGAGACCAGGCCTGAGATTGCAGACGACAGTCGAGGAATCAGTCATTACAAAACCAGTGCAGACCAACGATCTCAAGACAACAACTGCTGCAGCATCAGTCAATGACACATCCCCACCAACTACAAAGAAGAAACGCAGCTCAAAACAAAAGAAAACAGAACAAATAACAAAGGAGCACACACAGCAGCAGACTTCCAGAACAAAAACCCAGACGCACACATCAACAGATTCAGAAGA
>JAVIAB010000139.1:2624119-2761619 GCA_032433765.1 Megaustenia siamemsis | reverse complement strand
ACCTTATCTAAATCTATATTTACAACAGAGATCTTTGCATAAAATAATTAAATTTCTCTTTTGTCCTTTTCATAAAGCAGTGCCTTCTTTTCTACTTTCGATCGACAAATAATCGTCTTTGTTGCTTCGCTCTTGAAGGGCGTTAACTGATCATATTTGCGATAAGTAGTACTAATAAATTGAGATACACATACACACTTAAAAGTGATCTTGGGCGGGAATATACAAGGAGAAGGGACAGACCAAGACTAACATGGGCGAGTAACATCACAAGACGGACAAGTCTCCCTATGACAATCTGCACCATCAAAGCTAGAGCGGAATGGCGCACCATGGAAGCCAACTTTCGATGCGGAGACGCCACTCAATGAATGAATATATACACTGACGCATCATATTTACATATCGCTTTGCCTCCCTTCTTTGAACCCTTCCCGCTTGGCCAGCTGGACTAATTTGTTTCCACAGCCATGACAAGGAAGTAGAATCTGGATCACTGTGGACTCTTTCATCCTGACGCAAACCATCAGCTAGCTATGAGGAGGCAAATATCAGCTAGCTATGAGGGGACAAACCATCGGCTAGCTATGAGGGGGCAAACCATCAGCTAGCTATGAGGAGGCAAACCATCGGCTAGCTATGAGGAGGCAAACCATCGGCTAGCTATGAGGGGGCAAACCATCAGCTAGATATGAGGAGGCAAACGATCGGCCAGCTATGGGGAGGAAAACTATCGGCTAGCTATGAGGAGGCAAACCATCAGCTAGCTATGAGAATGCAAACCATCGGCTAGCTATGAGGGGGCAAACCATCAGCTAGCTATGAGGGGGCAAACCATCGGCTAGCTATGAGGGGGCAAACCATCGGCTAACTATGAGGGGGCAAACAATCAGCTAGCTATGAGGGGACAAACCATCAGCTAGCTTAAACAATCGGCTAGCTATGAGGGGGCAAACCATCAGCTAGCTTAAACAATCGGCTAGCTATGAGTGGGCAAACCATCAGCTAGTTTAAACAATCGGCTAGCTATGAGGGGGCAAACCATCAGCTAGCTATGAGGGGGCAAACCATCAGCTAGCTTAAAAAATCGGCTAGCTATGATGGGGCAAACCATCAGCTAGCTAGGAGTCGCAAACCACGTTCAATCCCTGTACTGCTCATGTCCTGGCTCAGATAGTCAACAGATACACTCTAAACTATAATAGCAAATTCTTGCAGGACAGCTGCTACCTACCCCCACTCCCGATCCATGTGCAGAGTTTTCCTAATCTAATCCACAACGTGCACCCACAACTAACCCCTCCCCTCAAACCTCCACACACGTTTTCCTCTGTACTCGCAATTGTTGCCGTGACCCTTCGCCTTCTTCACATTTCATTCAACTTTAACGTCTGAATGTTCTCACAACACACATGTTTCTCCCACAAAATTATTTCTCTGTTGAGCATTTATTGTTTATTATTGCAATTATGTTCTAAGAACAAAACACAAATATCTCACAAATTGTTTCACAAATTCCTATTTTTTATTTTATTGAAACTTTTCTTATAAACAGATAGTCCTTTTATGTCCAATGTAAATCGCATCACTGGAAGTGGATGTTCTGTTCCACTAAATAAAAATCATCATGTGCCATACTGGTTGGCGTTAGCGATCATATCCGTCCACACTTCTCTGTACACGGTGCATTTTATCAATTCTGTTCTTGACTTTTTAACTGTCCCACGACGCCCAAGCTATTTAATATCTTTTCTCTTTGTTAACCATGATCTCTCTTTCCCTGCATTTTGCCAGTTGCAACCCATAAGTTCATCTTTCCTCTTATCATGATGTGTCTGAAAAATGTTGATTAATTACTTCCAATGTTTTATTTTTAGGAGCTCTCTTTTTGTGTTGGCCTTTTAGAATGTCCCCCTTGATCTTTATTGTTGTCAATGAGCTTTGAACATTCTTCTGAGAAATCCCATCTCTGTGGCCTCTAATCGACCTTTAAACTGTGTCTACTATCCATGATTCGCATTTATAAGTCTGAATGTCTCTATTAAGCACCGATGAACTCTCTTTATTCTCTTCCATTGAGACAGACTTGTTGGCAAGATATTTTTCACTTTCTGAAATGCTACTTTGGCATGTGCAATTCTGCTGTTTATTTCTGTGGTGCATCTTCTGTCTGATGTCATTATTCAAATAGGAATCATCATCAAGTTCCATGCCTGCTGGCGTAGGTGATCATGTCTCTACACAACTTTGGATCTCGACAGTTATTTATCATTTATGTTGTTGATTTTCTGCCAAGCCATTCTCTTAAGCTGTCTGGTATCTTTCCTCTTTGCTTCCAAATAGGACTAGAAATTTGTAAATAGTTCAGCGAATATGAATTTTAAAAAAATGCCGTAAAAGAGATATGTTCCACATTACTTTTAGTGGTGTTTCTCACTTTACGAGGTACAGTAATAACGACTTTGTGAAGAATTACAATAGCCACCACATCTGACAGTGATGCAAATAAGCCGTTTTACTAATGTATAATAAATTAACTAATGGATAACACGATTAGAATTGCTAATTGCAGTCCGCATTTGTAACTGCTGATGATGATTTCAGAATATGTTAGTTTGAAACAAAACAAGGTCTCTCCATATTGCTGGTGTTTATGACTGGCCCTGAAGCGTTGAATGGCAACGCTCTCTTTGAACGATTGTTGAGCGTTGTTGTTAACAGAAGGTGCACGGACGACTAATGAAAACTAATCAACTGGTCTGCTACCGGAACACTGGGGCTATTATCATAAGTTCATTTAGAAATGGGCTCCATTGGTTGCCGAGATGCATGCGTGTTTCTATTTGTATTAATTGAACTAAACAACTCAGTTTGAAATGTGTACAAACTACTTACAAGTTCCATTCTGTCGTGTTATATTTCTTCCTCTTTCTTTTCTCATTTGCCTTTCAGCGTCGAGGAGGTTGTATTTAAGCAAATGGATAATATTTAATTTATGAAATACTCACAGCATATATCTTCCCAATAGCAACATATAGTTGTGAATTATGGACAATCTTACAAACAGCGAGGAAGAAAATTGATTTATTCAAGACAAAATGCTATAGAAAAATCCTTAATATGCCTTGGATAACGAAAAAGTGCAACGAAGACATAAACGCTAAAGCATACGACCAACTCAGCTTAATGTGCTCTAGCGTTTGCTTTCTCGTCCTTCTGCTTCGGACCATCTATTGTTCTTTGTTTTTATTTCTGTTATTGATTAATTGTATTTGTTTCTGTTATTGATTAGTTGTATTTATTTATGTTATTGATTAGTTGTATTTGTTTCTGTTATTGTTTAGTTGTATTTGTTTCTAATATTGTTTAGTTGTATTTGTTTCTGTTATTGATTAGTTGTATTTGTTTTTGTTATTGATTAGTTGTATTTGTTTCTGTTATTGATTAGTTGTATTTGTTTCTGTTATTGTTTAGTTGTATTTGTTTCTAATATTGTTTAGTTGTATTTGTTTCTGTTATTGATTAGTTGTATTTGTTTTTGTTATTGATTAGTTGTATTTGTTTCCAGAGAGGAAAGGCAACCCGGTACTACCAAATGTGGTGCTGAAGACGGATGTATGTGGATTAAAGAGGCAAAGAAATCACAGACCAACGCATCTGTGGCACATTAACGTCATTTTAAGGGCGGATGACTATGAGGTCTATGTATTCCTTTAGCAGGTGAACGCTTGAATGAAAGAAACGTTTGGATAAATTCAGCAACAAATCCCAATGGCATACAAGGAGAAGAAAGAAATAAAGTAAACAATATCAAAAGGTAGATGAAGTAACAAGGGAAGACGATCACCATCAAACTGTAAGTGATCAACAACGCATTGCAAGCTTTAGGATCGACGAATAACAGACTAGACCCTGTGACTGGAAACAGACTAGACCCTGCCACTAGAAACAGACTAGACCCTGCCACTGGAAACAGACTAGACCCTGCCACTGGAAACAGACTAGACCCTGCCACTAGAAACAGACTAGACCCTGCCACTGGAAACAGACTAGACCCTGCCACTGGAAACAGACTAGACCCTGCCACTGGAAACAGACTAGACCCTGCCTCTGAAAACAGACTAGACCCTGCCACTGGAAACAGACTAGACCCTGCCTCTGAAAACAGACTAGACCCTGCCACTGGAAACAGACTAGACCCTGCCACTAGAAACAGAATAGACCCTGCCACTGGAAACAGAATAGACCCTGCCACTGGAAACAGGCTAACTAGAGTGGCCAAGCAAGTAGAGATCGAAACGGGAAAGCAACCAGGTGCCAACAATTGTCAAGCAAGTAGAGATCGAAAAGGGAAAGCAACCAGGTGCCAACAATTGTCAAGCAAGTAGAGATCGAAAAGGGAAAGCAACCAGGTGCCAACAATTGTCAAGCAAGTAGAGATCGAAAAGGGAAAGCAACCAGGTGCCAACAATTGTCAAGCAAGTAGAGATCGAAAAGGGAAAGCAACCAGGTGCCAACAATTGTCAAGCAAGTAGAGATCGAAAAGGGAAAGCAACCAGGTGCCAACAATTGTCAAGCAAGTAGAGATCGAACAGGGAAAGCAACCAGGTGCCAACAATTGTCAAGCAAGTAGAGATCGAACAGGGAAAGCAACCAGGTGCCAACAATTGCCAAATAAGGATGGATGTTCGGGCGGAAAGGCACAAACATCGTTCCGTTTCAAACTAGTGAGACACCGCTTCCACGGCCATATGGAGGAACGAAGAGGAGGAGTTGGAACACCCATACAGAACCCACGGGCAGAGTAGGTCCACGGCATCCACCGTACAAGAAGGGAAACTCCTACGTCAAACCTAGCTCCAGCTTGCCGAAGACGGAGTGTGTCAGCCACAGCACAGGTTTAGGGTGGGGGGGGGGGGGCACACACGTAAATATGAGTACTGCGACTAGCTCATCATGTGTCATGATGGTTTTCTTACCCCTACATCATCAAACATGACAAAGAGTCCAGTTGGCACAAGACTTGAAGAAACCATGCGATTAATGCTGAAGAAGAAGTAATCAACATTGCTAGAACTAATGTTAAAGAAGCCCCCATTTGAAAATGCCCATAATGAAGAACTATATTTCTTCAAATTTAAATAAAATGCAAAATATCCGGGCAACGAGTAGGAGCCAGTTTTTACATTCTCGCGCCATCGTTGTCAACAATAATACAAAAATAAGCACAAAAAAGATCTTCAGCGGTCCGGTACATTAGGACTTCCTCGTTTTTCTACATGGGTGTGGGATAACAGTGCTCCGGCAAGATTTGTTTGTATTTACGAGAATAAACGTTCAAAAGATGACATTTCATGTAAGTGACTAGAATGTCATTATCGTCATCAGTTCACGTGTCTTTTGTAGAACGTTGCAACCATCGTTGTCCGCTCAGAAAAATCTCTAACCAGGTCACCCATTTGTCTGTCCTCAGGTATTACATTATATGTAATGATAATTGTAATATTTAAATCTAGCCAGGTCATCCATTGTCGTCAGGTATTACATTGTATGTAATGATAATTGTAATATTTATCTCTGGCCAGGTCATCCATTTGTCTGTTGTCAGGTATTACATTATATGTAATGATAATTATAATATTTATATCTAGCCAGGTCACCCATTTGTCTGTTGTCAGGTATTACATTATATATAATGATAATTATAATATTTATATCTAGCCAGGTCACAATGGACTGAATTTTGCATGACTGTCACCGTTTCCTATCTATCACACAGGCAACCCCTAGGGTGTCCCTCGCCACATTATTTTATCATTGAGAGTTTTGACGTTTTGAGTACATTTTTTTGCCTGCTCTTTTCTATTTCCAACTACCAGGTGTTCTTTAACGTGCGCAGTGTGAAACCGGGGCCTCTTATTTGTTGCCGTTACCTCCTGTCGTTCACCCGACGACGACCAAAGGAATCGATGTCTTCTTCATCATCCGTCCTTAGAAGGGCGTAGATACGTTGTGTTGTAGTTTGCAGTAGATCTGTAATATTTGCGCCTTTCGGCCCAAAACAACATATGCAAGAATAAGAAAAATAACCTCTACTGAGATTACATGGGTTAGACGAATGACAGGAAACAGTCTGAGAGATAAGATCAGAAATGAAGAACTGAGAAAAAAAGCTAGAAATAACTCCCGCCATAGTATATATATATATATATATATATATATATATATATATATATATATATATATAGAAACAACAGATAAAATGGTTTGGCCACGTGACAATGTAGACTGATCAAAACACAACACAACGAGCCCTCAATAAACATTGTGAGAACACCAGACCCAAAGGCCGACAACGAAAAAGATGGTCCGACGGAATATTGGACACATTAGGAAACGTAACAGCAGCAGAAGCGAACAGAAAAGCAAAAGATCACAAATTATATCTGTAATCGACGCTGAAAGTCAGATGAGGAAGGAAAGAAGAAAAAGACCCAAGACATCCGACTTCAGAATGTTTGAGCACCGGATTGTCTTCCCTCTTCGATCCCTACTCACTAGGCCAGACTAGACAGGTCAGTGTGTTTTTGGAGGCACCGCGAAGAGGTGGAGTAAGGTCCGGATAATTCTGGTTCACCGATCGTGGTGCAAGACATCAGCTCGGAATAATAAAAATAACAGTCTGGGTTAGTGGTAAAGAAGTGAATAGCTCTGTGGATCGATTCTTGTTTGTTTAACCGATGACTATATGGATGGTTGAACAACTGAATAGTTCTGTGGATCGATTCTTGTTTGTTTAACCGATGACTATATGGATGGTTGAACAACTGAATAGTTCTGTGGATCGATTCTTGTTTGTTTAACCGATGACTATATGGATGGTTGAACAACTGAATAGTTCTGTGGATCGATTCTTGTTTGTTTAACCGATGACTATATGGATGGTTGAACAACTGAATAGTTCTGGTTCATCGTTCCAGACACAAGCTATCCCGCTTCGTCTTCTTCTTTTCTTCTCTTTTCACCGATACCTAAAAGGTGTCGTGGTTATATCATTTGTCGTTCTTGAGCTGCTCGAACTGTCTAAATTAGTGATATTTTGTTGTTGTTACATGTCTCTATCACTGCATCTATCCATCTTCTTCAGGGTCTTCCTCTTGGTCTTTTCTCGCGCATTCTCGAGAAGAACGTCCTTGGTGGTGATTGGTGAGGATTCATTCTGACCAGGTGGCCAAACCATTTAAGTTGTTGTTCTATATATCCCGCTTCGTCACCCGTCCTTAAAAGGACGTTAAATGGGCGTAAATGCGCCGTGTTGGTTTTCGCAGTTAAAGCTGTGATATTTGCACCTTCAGGCCCAAATCAAGCGACTTCGGTATGGAATTATCGAGTAGCAGGTTGCCTTTCCTCAGGACACCTACTCACTTGGTCAGAGTAGACTAGTTAGTGTTTAGTAGACACCACGACCATGTGGTTTTGGAACTAGATAGCTCTTGTTCACCGATCGTGGCACAAGCTATCAGCTATGAGTCGCTGACAATTTCACCCCTGTTACTGTCTGTAGACTTTGCCTCCGTGATGTGACTCAAGCTTGGAGAGAAATAAAGAAAGAACACTCACGTGACCGCCTTTACGGAAGTGACTCTAAATGTCAATTCTGCCAACAATTCATCAACGCCAGATGTGATAAGTGTGATCAGAAGCGTCATATCAAGGCCTTTGTCTTGATTACTCTGTTCATTCTGACGTCACATATCAACGAATAAGCATTTATTTAATCGATAAATAAGAAAAATCGATTAAACTGGTTCCAGATTTTAAAAAAAAGTCTAGAAGGATGTAAAGGGGCACATTTACACAAGTAATGGATCACGTGACCAAGTGCAATAGCACTTGGACTAAATGCAGCCAGCTTCTACCTCTTCTTCGCTAAGTCCTGTGATCATGCGAACTAAACTCTTCGTCCTGTTTCATGATGAAACATGTTAGAGCAACATCATGACACACGATGAGCTGGTCGCAAGGTCGGTACTCCTATAGGCTCATGTGTCCTGATAAATAGAACACTGTTTACGGAACTACAAGGGCACTTAGAATATGGGCGTAACAAGAACCAAGGGAAACTGCATTTATTATTACATAGCATTGGGCCGATGGGCGACAGCTCATATGCTGCTTTATCCATAATAAAATAACGCCCATTTTACGCCATTATTAGGATGGGCGGTCGGTGTTTCAATTCGTCCGGAATTCTCCGCCCGCAGCTTGGTTACGTAACTCTTTACTTGCGACAAGCTAGCAACAGCCTCACATTTATTATCTCTCATGTTAGCGTCTCTATTACCAGCAGAAAATCCTAAAGATCTACAACAATTACTTAATGAAATAAACATGACAAGCAAAAGATATGGATTAGAATAATGAATATCAAAAAGACTAAAACTATGATCATAAACAAAGAAAATTCTCAAGACCTACAAATAAATGCCAAAGTTGAAGAAATACATCTGGACACATTTCAGAGCTACAACTACCTGGAACACACTATAACCAGTGATGGAAAATGTAAAACTGAAATAAACAAAAGAATAGGTATGGCATAAAGTAATTTTAATGCCATGAAAAGTATACTAACACCAAATAAAATAACACCTGGACTAAAACTAAGAATAGCAAAATGTTATATCTTCTCAATATTCCTGTGTGGTGCAGAAACATGGACATTAGACAAGAAAACAGAACAGAAAATGAAGCCTTTGAAATGTAGATTTATAGAAGAATAGGTAGAATTGGATGGAAAGGAAAGAAAACAAACGATGAAGTTTTAAAACAACTAAAAATGAAAATTTAACTACTAAACACAATTAGAACAAGAAAAATGAAATTTTTGGGGCATATGTTTGTTCACAGTTCGTTAACCTTCGCTGTAGATAAAGTCGTTAATTGGATGGCTTCGTTTCAGACATTTTTGACGTTGGTAGCTAAGGACCTAACTTGTGCAAACGGATGGCATTGGCAAGGATCATTTTGAATCTATGAAGTGGGCTCATTGTGTGTTTAACTCAAACGCATATGTGCTTTTTAACCAAAGACCTTTTTTGGGGACTCAATGCAGATATCCCCGATGGAAGAATAAATTATACTATTAGTCCTATAAATGATTCGCTTCCAGAGGTTTATGATGTAAACAAAGCAGTTTTGTCATTGCAAGTGAATAATGTCCACACCTATAATTGGTCAGGATTGTGTAGCAGCAGCAGCTTTATAGCGAACACAGAAAACATCACAGGATTGTGCTGTTCTGAAACAGCTATGCCATGCTACCCTAGAATTGCCTTTAATGGGATTACTGTGACCACAAACCACTCTCCATGTGTGTGCCACATATTTACAAACCATAAAGAAATACTGAATATAACAACACCATGTGCCGTCTGTGATATTAATGACCACAGACCAGGAGCCTCCAGTATGATTGATACAACTGTTGCACCAAGTACTTCATCAGCAGAGCCATATCTATGGAATGTTAATCTGACATTGTTCTTGAATGATGTCCAAGTTAATGAGACATCAGAATCGTGTGGCAGCAGCTACAAGAAGGGAGCGGAGAACATCAAATTCTGCTGCTATAAAGGAGACTTGCCTTGCTATCCCAGAATTGCCTTAAACGGGATCACTGTAGTTGAAAACTTCTCCTCTTGTGTAAACTACACATTCACATCTAAGAGTGAATCAGTGAAGGTCACAAAATCATATTCTCTCTGTGGTTTTACTAACTACAGGTCATGTGGCTTCTGTTGGATTGGACATGACAAATTACCACCACTGTGTGTCTATATGTTTGGAATTGGAGTCATCAATGACGGCCTAACATCATCAAGTGCTACGACGATCATCATTTTCGGGAGGACGTGAACTCCCAGGGTATATGGTGGATAGGCGGCAGGAACCATTGAAGGCTATGTCTGAAAAGTGTTCCTTCTTGCAGTTTCCTCATATTCCAAGTCCGGCTTGTTGCAGGAGCTACTGAGTTAAGTGCTCTGTGCACACCGTGAGCTGTGTGTCTCATCCGTTTTGATCCTGCTTCGATATCCCGCTTGTTTACGATGAATGATGATATCGTATGACAGGGAACAGTTGGCTGTGTTCACTTTCTGCGCGGTTTCGCCTTATGTCTTTTGGCGTGTGCTGAGACTGCTACGATGGGTACTACAGTTACCTTTCTTTGTTTGGGAGATGAGTTGGTAATTCGGATGATTCCACTGGCACGGGCGGTTGAGCAATTATGGATTTTAATTCGTTTGCTGTGATGCCGAGGCCTTCCATAACCAATAACAGCCTACTAAAAGTAATATTGGAAAATATAAGGTAAAAGAGAAAGAGGCAGACCAAGACTAACATGGACGAGTAACATCAAAAGATGGACAAGTCAGCCTATGACAATCTGCACCATCAAAGCAAGAGACAGAGTGGAATGGCGCTCCATGGTAGCCAACCTTCGATGCGGAGACGTCACTCGATGATGATGATGAAGCGTCTCGGAACTTATTCGTTTAGAATTTACTCATTGCTGACAATGAAAAACATAACAGCCATCTGGAGAAAGCTCAAGAAAACAAATGTAACATTTTAATACATTGATATCAAATTGTAACACTGTAAAATAAAGGAAGTCAAGAGCCCCGTCACGCCAAGTGGCGTATAGGGAATATGGTGTTAGAGACCATCATTTTTATAGACCTGCGACACATGATTTTTGGGGCAATGTGGTCGATATTACGCCCGTGCTGATTTACTTTCCCATAAAACTCCGGTACCCATTTAAGGCTGGGTGAACCCGGAAGCCTTATAATCATGATCGAACCCGAGCTCTTGTCCTTTGTAGTCCAGTTCACTAACCACATATGTTTATCTATTGATTTCCGATGTATTCTAGCTGTCTTTCAGCCAGACCTTGCATTCTATTGTTTGAAAACCACTGCAAGAACTTTGGCATAGATTTGGATATAGTTACGCATACACAGAGCAACTTCAACACCGTACAAAATGCTTACTCATTGACAGTTGCTGTGTCGGTCTGCAACGTCGAATGTGATATAGTTGAGAACCGCCATCATTATGTTAAATAAATAAAAAAATGATTGAAGGAGACAATATTACAGCTTTCCAACACAACCTACATCATTATGTCTACCATTTTGTGTAACAATGTACTATTAAGTTAATCTTCATTGCCTACACTTGTATAATTAAGTCAATTTACCTTCTAAAGTAGCGATCTGTCTCGTGCTTTTCTCGTCACAACACAGTTAAGTGGGTCAAGAAAGTCCCATCATTGTTCTTGTCAAGTACGGCATTGTCTGTTTGTTCTATAACGAGTACAAGTGTCACTTTGTCCTACAACTTTTAATTGGCAGACGATGTGGTAACTGTAATGTTATGTTCTAGATTAGAACTAATAATTGTTCCTTTTCAGCATATCATATTATGATTCTGCCAAGAAGGGATAGCAATAGTCGTTAACACAGATTGGGACTTACAGTGTGAGTGTTAACATCTATCATTTATTGTGTACTTGATTATAGAAATGCGATGAGTAGTGAAGGATACAGCACCCCCCCCCCTCCGTTAACAAAACAACTGCTTCGAAACATGAATGATGAGATCGGGGTTTTCCCACAACTTTAGGAATAAGTATATAGTTGTACCGGATACGGATGACAGAAAATAGAATTGAAAAAAGAAAATGATGTTATAAAAGATACAAGTCTTTATACGAAAGAAGGCCATGATGATCGCCTGGAGCACGAATGTCATTGCTGCTAACTAGCCTGGACAAGCAAATAGTTATGGAGGAGAGAAGGAATCTCTTACTTAGAAATGCCGAGTTGAATGTGCATGTGTTAGGTCTAAAGGTGCAAACATCGCAACAACACAAAGTACATTTAACGGACATTTTAACGTGGACAAGGAAATGGAGTAGGTGAGTGAACACTTACTCAACCACCCGACTGGGCTACCGATGTTCGGACAACCCGTGTTCGATTCCCGCTGGGAGCAGTGTGAATTGTATTCGTGGTTGGAAAAAAAAATACCTCCACGGTCGACCCAGCCGCTGGCAGAAATGTGTACCAGGGTATTACCCTGGGAAGGTGAGGAATATCGCGAGTTTCGATGCTTGAAGCGACACTATCCAGAAGTCTCCGAATATTTCGGGATAGCCGGCCGAGCACATATGGGTGAAAACTCGAGTGCTAAGACATCGGTTCAAGTCTCGTACTTAACCTTTACTCAACCTTCATATATGGTACAAAAATATGGACATTAAATAAGAAAATAGTAGAAATTTGAAGCCTTTGAGATGTGGATCTATAGAAAAATTGATAAAGAACAACCAAGGAGGCCCCGAATTAGTTCAAAATGGAAAAAAATGTACCTCTTAACACAATTCGAAAAAAAGACAACTAAAATTGGTCATGTGAAGAGACACAAAACCTTTCTAAAAGCCATATTGGATGGGAAGGTACAAGGTAGACGAGGTAGTCAATTGACTGATAACATCAAAAGATGGACATGTGAATCTATGACAACATGCACCATAAAGACAAGAGGCGGGGTAAAATGGCGCTGCGAGGTAGCCAACGAATGGCTCTCCGAGGTAGCCAATCTTCTATGTGGAGACGGCACCCAATGAATGGCTCTCCGAGGTAGCCAACCTTCTATGTGGAGACGGCACCCAGTGAATGGCTCTCCGAGGTAGCCAACCTTCCAGGTGGAGACGGCACCCAATGAATGGCTCTCCGAGGTAGCCAACCTTCCAGGTGGAGACGGCACCCAATGAATGGCTCTCCGAGGTAGCCAACCTTCCAGGTGGAGACGGCACCCAATGAATGGCTCTCCGAGGTAGCCAACCTTCCAGGTGGAGACGGCACCCAATGAATGAACCTGAGTAAAACAAATATGATAATTCTCGACACCTCCGTCCACTGTAACGTGCTCGTGTTTTTGACAACTTTCATCAAGTACCGAACCTACTGGCGTAGGTGATCATGTCTCTCCACAACTTTCTATCTCGACAGTTATGTATCATTTCTGTTGTTGACCTTCTGCCAAGCCATTCTCTTAAGCTGTCTGGTATTATCTCTTTTTGCTTCCCTCTCTCTCTTCGTCCCTCAATTTTACCAGTTGTTACAATATATTCCAGTTGTTCTCTTCTCATTACATGGCCAAAAAATGATGATTGTTTCTTCCTAATATTGGAAATTAGCTCTCTTTTTGCTTTGACCTTTTTCAGAACATTTTCATTACTCTTCTTAGCTGTCCATGGTATTCTCAACATTCTTCTGTAAAACCACATTTCTACAGACTCCAGTGATTTTCTTGTCTGTTGTCCTATTGTCCATGATTCACATCCATATGTTAAGACTGGCTCTACATAACATTTAAGAACTCTTTTTCTTGTTTCTATTGTCAACAATGGATTGCATAGTATCTTCCTCATATTCTGGAAAGCTGCTTTTGCCTGAGCCATCCTGCATCTCACCTCTTTTGTACATCTTCCATCTGAGGTTAACAAAGTTCCCATCTCTTTTGTACATCTTCCGTCTGAGGTTAACAAAGTTCCCAAATATTTAAATTCATTTACCTGTTTTAATATTGTTCCACTTCTCTTTATTCTGCACTGAGGTGATTGTCTTTCTCTTTGTTGTTACCATTACTTCTGTCTTTTTGCTATTAAGGCTGAGTCCTTTATTCTTGCTTTCTTTCACTATAATCTTGACAACTTTAAACACATCTTAATAGCATCTTTTTCTTTCAGCACACCCTTGATTACCATTAATTAAAAAAATAATAATATTCTTATAAGATGTGACACATGATCTGACACGCTGGACGGTGAACCAGCTAAAGCGGCACAAACTGATTACCAACATTACATATTCACTGTGCAGACTTCAGCAGCTAAATAATTATGTTGTGACCACTGCTTGTTGTGGGAAGCCGAATCTATCTTTCTATGACTAGAGAAACACACAATGTCCAAGGAATTTAAAATCAATGTCTAAGGAAGAAAAGTTCGCCAACCTCAATTTCTCGCCATCTTCAAACATTTTTGGGACCGACGGCTTCAAACGTTCTCTGGTATATTGATGTTAACAGAATGTATCGGGCTGTATCGCACCTTCAGCCAAGTCCCTGTCCATAACGTTTCGTGTTTGGCCGGTAAGTGAACGTAGTTGTTCTGTGTCGATTAATTTACGACATAGTCCCGACAAATTCCTCATTGTCGTGGGTAGATATTGCCTATAGGATGATCGTTTTAGACTGCTCGACGTTCATCTGTCAATCCGTTCCTACAGCGTGTTTGTGAGCGCAAGGGGCCTCCTATTATTCGTCATGATTCAACAGGGCTAGACATCAGAACTCATTACTTAGAGACCTGGGGAGGTTAAAGCCACGAAGAAACACGGATTCCGGATGAACATTTGCAACCATGTTCAATGTTATAACTATTCTTTTTGTTACTGTTTAGTTATGTGACGGCGTGTAGGACAGGCAATGTACCAGTAGAACAAGACATGGTCCACGCTTACATGACACAAAATGCCAAGACCAAACTGAAGCTGACCAACACATTAATCTAAACATGCCTTTGATTAGTTCAATGGGCAGCCTATCGCGATCAAGAAAGTAGGAGTGGAAGAAGAATGGTGAACTGGATCTACCGAGACGTAAACGATTGATCACAAGATGCAAAGTGTCGCTAATGACAGTTCTGTGCCAGCGGGCAGATATGACAAATGTATGAATAGACACTACAGGCCAAAGTGCAGGACTAAAAAGTTTGATATACGCGATGCTGGCTATAAGATCGCCGAAAAAAACATGCATTGGCAATACAATGAATCACTTGAATGGGCGCAGGGACTCTTGGTTGATTAAGAAATGCTAAAACAATAAATATAACCTAGGGCGCAGGGACTCTTGGTCGATTAAGAAATGCTAAAACAATAAATATAACCTAGGGCGCAGGGACTCTTGGTCGATTAAGAAATGCTAAAACAATAAATATAACCTAGGGCGCAGGGACGCTTGGTTGATTAAGAAATGCTAAAACAATAAATATAACCTAGGGTGACCATTTTTTTCCCATGGTTTCCGGGGACATTTGTCATATTTTTTACAATTCAGAGGATTTTTTTGCTTATTTCTGAGACTGTCCCACAAAATCGGGGACGAACGATATACATATATATATATTTATAATATGTATGGGTGGGTGTGTGACTGTGTGTGCGCAAGAAATTTTGTAGATGCAAAAAAAATAACTTTAAATTTCATAATAACTGTTCATTTGCTGTTTGATTTTATTTTTTTTTTAATATTCACGGTACTTATGCGATACACGCACTTAATGACATTACAATAGCTAGTTGTGCTTCTCAATTTAAAAAAAAAATATTTAAAATAAACAAAATTTTAACAACATATATATATCAATTGCAGTATTAAAGTGATGTTTACAGTACCTTATTTATACTGAAGAGGTTGTTGCCTCGGCGTGGTACTTGTTTTTTGAGTGTATCTTTCTCAAGATCTCATGATTTGAAGCAAATTTTTCACACGATAAATTAATGTTAGTTTTTACTGTTGGCGACTTTGGCGAGATACAAAGGCGGGAGATGTCCGGAAAGGCAGGGGTGGGGGGAGAGAGAGTGTCTGCTTTTTAAAAAAATTAAACCCATCCCAATAGAAGTGAGTGGTGGGAATAGAAGTGACGTAGCACCGCGCTTCAAGAGTTCAAAGAGCTATCTCCGACACAACGCGTCCAAGTCTTCTCTTTTATCTTCCTGCTAATGCCGCTCAGTCTGGGATAAAGAAACACAACTCAGTAACGTCCTGAGTCCTAGTGATTACTTTAAAAGAGGGCCGATTCCGTGTATGAACATTTATTTATTCACTGAAATCGGGGACAAATTTCTTTCGGGGACAACTTCTACATTCCGGGGACTGTCCCCGGAAATCGGGGACGAATGGTCACCCTAATATAACCACATATGTTGTTTCTTAAACCTCTCTTTGCTTTAAAATGATATTTCTTCCTCGGAGTTCAGTCCCCTACTCAAAAGGGTGTAAAGGAAAGGCGCGATGCCTACATAAGCCGTGACGTTTCAAGTAATAACATGACATAAACACTCCAGTTGGATACCCCAATTGTCTTTCTTGAGATCACACCTACATTGTCAATGTGTAGTGGACATAACTCTGCAGATAACTTTAACATAAACAATTTTGCCCAAATATTTAAAGAATAAGACGTGTTCTAGAAAGGAGTGTCGTTCTGTCTGATCATGTTATAGGATATCCTGGTGCAGGTGTTCCCTTAACGAAACTCTATGCTTCCAAACCATTAACCCCCAAGGTCAAGATTTCCCGCCTAATAAGATCACATTATATAAGATGCTAAAAATAATATGCACCAGCGGTAACGAAAGACCTGCTTAACTGTAAAGCATTGCATAAAGTTATATGGAACAGGGTAGCAGATATACCAGATTTGAAAACCACTGACACTGCATGAACCGACAGCTGTGAAGTAAAAATAAATGTAGGGCAACGTCTACGAAAGAGGTGAAGTTCGTTCTTTGTGCTTGGAACTTGTTGGGGTATGGTTTATTTAAACGACATGGTGTCGTCTTTGTGTCAAGCTGTCTGGTAACTGCAACACCCTCCCCTCGTCTTGTCAGTCGTGAATGTGCAGCAACAGGTCCAGGACCTACACGGGGCAAGGCCGTGAGAGCTCCCAATGGAAACAAAATACAAACAAATGGAAACGTGTATACAAATGGGGTGTTTATAACATGAAAAATGGGAGGGGCGCATCTTGTTAGTACCACTAGGTTTAAAAAAAAGCGTCAGTAGACATTGTGTGAGGGAACAAATATAAAACATTTCTTGTGACTGCTTTTCTCTATAGGGTTTTCTTGGATCTTCGTTGACTTTTCAGACGGCCTAGAAATGTAAAACAAAGGAGGGTTCAGAGAATGTTGCTTGTACTTCAGTCAAACATCTCAGAGTCCTAATGTGAGGAAGTCATTCATGTGCCTTATTAACCTTAAAGAGAGACAAACAACTTAATGAGAGGACGTTAGTGGTGTGTCAGTCAACCTTAATGAGAGCATGTTAGTGGTGTGTCAGTCAACCTTAATGAGAGAATGTTAGTGGTGTGTCAGTCAACCTTAATGAGAGAATGTTAGTGGTGTGTCAGTCAACCTTAATGAGAGAATGTTAGTGGTGTGTCAGTCAACCTTAATGAGAGAATGTTAGTGGTGTATCAGTCAACCTTAATGAGAGGATGTTAGTGGTGTGTCAGTCAACCTTAATGAGAGAATGTTAGTGGTGCATCAGTCAACCTTAATGAGAGCATGTTAGTGGTGTGTCAGTCAACCTTAATGAGAGAATGTTAGTGGTGCATCAGTCAACCTTGATGAGAGAATGTTAGTGGTGTGTCAGTCAACCTTAATGAGAGAATGTTAGTGGTGCATCAGTCAACCTTAATGAGAGAATGTTAGTGGTGTGTCAGTCAACCTTAATGAGAGAATGTTAGTGGTGCATCAGTCAACCTTAATGAGAGAATGTTAGTGGTGTGTCAGTCAACCTTAATGAGAGAATGTTAGTGGTGCATCAGTCAACCTTAATGAGAGCATGTTAGTGGTGTGTCAGTCAACCTTAATGAGAGGATGTTACTGGTATTCAAGAAACTGAATGAACCAACACAAGAGACTGAATTCCTCAAACTAAAACAAGCACATTTGTGACACGGTAACAAGCACAAGTGAAACCAGGAATCAAAAGCTTTGTTTTTTTTTTTTGGTTTAATATTATGAAGTTCAAAACAGCAGCAAACTAAAAGAAAAACACAGACACAACATGGCAATGCTACAAAACAGTCCTGATGAAACAAGTTATGTTCGGACAGTGCTACCACCAGTATATATTTGAATGGCAGAGCACATATACAGTGGCTGGGAACTAAAGTACAGCACACAATTCTCTGGGGCCAGTACTGAGCTATCTCCCTGGATGTCTTTGCTGGCTAAAGACTTTCATTCTCAGCCGGATCGAAGGATTTTTTTAACACTGGTGTTCTTGCAAGAACTGTAAGCTCCATACAACTGATATCACCCATAAGCTATTTATATCTATTAATGCATATGAGTTGTAGCAACACAATAATAAATTCTGATGTTAAAAACAAATAATTACATCTACTATACCCCAAGTATTTCTTGCTTCATTATTTAATACAACACCTTTACCATCAGTCTTTTAATATGGATAGTTTCCGCTGGTGTGGACAACATAAACATTGCTTCAGTCCTAGGCATTCTTCCAGCAGTAGAAAACTTGGGATGGGATAACTCTACTTGCACAACTCATTAATCACAACAGCTGCTGTATATTTCATCCAATTAAAAGCAGTACCTGGTGTCCTTGAATGGATGATTCTTGCATTTCAAGATTTCCAAGTTTACATAAAACATCCTTGCGTGAACGCTGGGAAATCATCAAAGATTTGAAGCGTTTGGCCACTGCTCTTGTGATTGGCTTCTCATTAAAAAAAAATTAATGGGGGTAAGGAGGAATAAAGTGTAAGAGCCCATATTTACCAACGGCGAACAGCACATTTTATGGGTCCTGTTTTTGGTGGCATTCACATGTCTAAAGTCCCATAAACAAGGTCACCTTTGTTTGTCATCTCAACTAGGTCACCTTTAACTGTCATCTCAACTAGGTCACCATCTCAAAATGGCATTCTACTTCTAATTTGCAACAATTATGTTGTCCCGAGTCTTGTACACCCCCTCATTATTTACAATGGATATTTCATGCTAGTGGTTTTAATCTGTGACTGCACACACAAAACATCACATTTCCAATGTAAATATTATAACGGAAAGATAGTAGAATAATGGTTGTAACTAAAGATCAACAAATCTTGAGGGTTCTATGTGAGGAAACCGTAGGTTTCAATAATTTTAACTACACACTTTTAAAGGATATAACTCTCTCTCTAATCACTTAAAAAAATATAATAGAAGTAAGTTACATTATCTGCCTGGAATGACACATCATGAGGTGCCATTGATGAGAATCGAACAGACCTTTTGTCCATTAAGGCGTAGCTCAGAAAGTAAACTGCTAACATGTCACTATTCAATAAAACACAAGCAAATATTTTTTGCCATGAAAAACAAGACCAGTCTCTGAGAACAGTGATCACAATCTTTTATAAACAGTCTCCTGCTGTTCTCACTAGAGAGCACTGGCCATTTAATACATACTCTGATTATACAGAATATTAAAGAAAATCTAAAATTACACAAGTCAAGGGTCCTCTGTGGGATTTTCTGTTGAGCTAGTGAATTAACAATACAAGTTCAGTGTAATCCCTAGTTGTGTTGTACTGGTCTCATTTATTCCTTCAGTCCAATAGATAAAACCTGCACATCCATCAGAAATGAGACATGTTTCTTTGACATAAAACAAATCGGTTTCATCCACCTGTACCTCTTACATTGACATTAAAAGTGAAAACCTCATTTAAAAGGGGCAATGAAACGTAATGACATAAATGTGAACTGCTAACTCAGATGTAAATAAAACTAACATTTCCACACAAACTAATATCCTAATTCTATGCATCGTGATTTGATAAAAACATGCACACGCCATGTACAGACCATCACATGCAAGGAAAATCGTCAGATAATGTTACCAATATTTTGGGTTCAAAACTATCAGGACCACTGCTGTTAAAATTATCTGGCAAAAAGAAAAATTGCTATAGAATCTGCTAGTGAAACAACAGACCAAGAGTTAAAGGGCATTATCCTGAAAAAAAATTGCAGCCCGTAACTATAAGACATTTTGGTCATGACAGGTATGGACGAAGCTGTCATTGGTCTACACCTTGTGTCCTAAACCAATGCACAACAAAACTAAAAGACATGAACACAACAAACAAGAAAAACACCGCACCCAGACTAAACTGTCGAATAAATATGTGCAGAAAATAGCATAGAAATATGAAGCTTGGTGAGCATGTAATGATCAAGAAAGATCACCTCTCTCCATGGCAGCACAATAACTCACTGCTGCTGGTAACTGACAAGGCAATCTCTCAGTAAATGGCAGTAAGAATGTATACTTTTAAAATCATTTATGCCTAATAAGTTTTGTTTTGTACAGAATAATACAACTTTTACCATAAGTTTTAATGAAATAATGAACACAATTTGAAAATGGCAGAGGCAGTGATGTTGGATGAGAAATCACCTTTAAACATATGTCAGGATTCTCTCCACTCACATAATAATCACTTTCACTGAAACATTCTTTTCTCAATTTTGATTCTTCACCATATCATTCAAACAAAAAAACATTTCCAAGAAAAATCATTTAAACTCTTAGCACATGCAAAACTCACACTTTGAACACATTTACACGCAGCAAGAAAATGCATAAGGAAAATCTACAGCTAATTAATAGTTATTTTACACAATTACGTGATATCTGTGCTTGAAGATGCCGTAATTTGCTTTTCAGCAATTCCTTCTTGCGTCGTTCCTTAGATATGTCATCTTGTTGTTGCTTATCCAATTTCTTTAAGTCATGAATATACAAAGTAGACTCTTTCAAAATTAGTACTTTAGAGGCTTTTGCCTGACCTGCAATTTTGGGCACTTCATCCCGAAGGTCAACAAATAAATCAGCAAGTTTCTGTCTTCGGTTGCGTTCTAACTGATTGTGGTGATGCTGTTTTTCCTTTCCAGAATTATCCAATGAAGTGTGTCTTTTGTACATGCGCTTTGATAGAACAGTTGGTCTGCCAGTTTCTGTGGATGTGGGGTAGTTCCCGGGGCTCATTGCATAATCATGAAAGTTGACACTGTTGCTGTTACAAAGAACATGATGATACAAAGTATGTGAGAGAGATTTGGATGAGGATTTTTTCTCCTTTGAAAGTTTCCGCTTTTGTCCGAGACAACTTGAATGATTTGTCAAGGTATCAGATGATGATGCAGAGCTTGTAACTCGGATTGTGTTCTGGCTGGTACTAGATTTGAAAGAGAGACCAGTATTGTGGAACTTTCTAGACGGTTCAGGTGATGCTGTTGGGCTAATTTCGGGTGAAGAATCTTGTGTGATATATTCACAAAGATCTGCTGACCTTGGAGCATCCGTAACTGTTTCTATATCTACATCACTGTCATCACCTATTGGGTAAAATAAAAACAAACATTAACACTCAGACACGCTAAATAATGTGAATGCTATTATTATTTCTTTAATGTAATTTTGTATTCAAAGTATTCCTTCTGGCAATGTTCAGTTTAATAGTTTATATTTCTGCTGTTTTCATTCTTTTTTTTTCCTCAATGAAATTAAAATTTGTAAACAATATCTTACTATACTAGCTCTTGTTACTTCCTCCTATATATTTTATAAGAACATTGGATAAACAAAAGTTCTGTCTTAACCACTGTAGATGTTTCTTGATGTTACCACTGTATTTGCCTTGAATTGTGAGCCCCTCTCCTCGAAGCCTTACATGTCATTCACTCTATGTGGCCGAATCATTGTATTTACTCCTGCCATTCTAGTATAAAGATTACTATCACTAACACTTTTTTGTACTCATTTTTTCTTTAGGGAAAAATCCACTTATGACTTCATATTTCAAATGATTCTATATTTTTTCAAACCGTCAATTCGTATGCTGTATATGTAAATATTCAATTCTATAAATGTTTATATTATCTGAATAGCTTTAAGAAATTGTTATGTGTAGCATTATGTACACACAAATTTGTAGAAACAAAACATTATGGTGACATCAGCTATCATCATCAAGTACCGGACCTACTGGCATAGGTGATCATGTCTCTCCACAACCTTTGAACGACAGCTATCTATCATTTCTGTTGTTGGCCAAGCCATTCTCATAAGCAGCTTTCTGTTATTTTTTGTCTTTGCTTCCCTCTATCTCTTCATCCCTCAATTTTTCCAGTTGTTACAATATATTCCAGTTGTTCTCTATATCAGCTACACCAGCAGATATTGCATTTTGAGCTGCTTAATTGATATTCTTCTACACTGAAATGGAACCACAGATTTTAGATGCACTCATCTCTGCAATATGTGCCATTTTGGCATGCAAGGTTTCTGTTTTTAAGATTATGGTTCTACCGTATGTGCCGTCTTCGGCTCAAAAGGACAACAGAATAGAACACCCAAATATCACTTGAGTTATAATGTTCGGATAAGAAATAATGAAGCCATGAGACCTCTCCCAAGTGTGGCCATACAGTGGAATATAGAACCATATTTATTTTAGTACTCATGGGTTGACTATTGGTACTTTGTTTTGTAGCCTGACTGGCACTAAGCTATTCCCAGAAACATTTGTCATCTATTTAGCTTGGCAAATTTCAAGTAAATGTCAGGCAGTTTGGGGTTACATCAAACATCTTTAGAACAGACAATTCACTAATGTTTAATTAGCTAGAGCTTCCAATTTTCACAATAGTATGACTGAAAGTCTCAAGTTGTGCTGCATTTGTTACAGACAATCTCTTCTTCTCCCACCTTCAAATGTTGAGGGAAATACAAAATTGTAGCTCTAACTTGCCATACTGGCAAAGCCACTATTGTCTATATTGTAGAAATTCTCAAATGTTGTCACCATCTTACTATAGAACCTTCCACAGGCTTCTGCCACCTGCGCACAATCTCTTGACATTTTTTCTAGATGAATAAACAATTTCATTCTTTGTCTTTGTACATGTAGTTTAGGATTGATTCAATACTCAATCTCTCTCTTACATCATCTTACATTCTGTCTCTCTGATCACTTTTCTTAATAAACATAAATGTGTTGTGACTTAGCTTCCTATTATGTTTATTCATGAGCAACTATGTTAGCTCTGACAGCACAAGGTAAAAATGAATATACTCAGTACAATATGTTTCTTTGTGATGATAGGTCTTATGTGGTGGGGGGGGGGGGGGGGGGGGGGGGGGAAGGAGTGGTTGTTCCAATATTTGGTTTTGTTTTGTTACATCAAATGTCTCAAATTTCTGTTTCACTTTTTGGTAAGCTATTAGGGCTTGTTAATAGCAAAGAGTAGTTCACTGGTATCTTTATTTTGAGTGGTATTATTGCAGATGTTGATGTAAGAGATGAACAAAATGAGATAACATGCATCCTTCCTTGGCAATATCCAGATAATACTACTTACACACACACACAAAATTCAAATACATAATTTATCTATCAACTTCTGACAAACATTCTCGATATATTTAGTTCCTAATCATAAGACAGGATGAGAGGCAGATTGAAGTTTGTAGTCTTACTTAGTTCCCCAGAGTTTATAATATGTCTACTAGTTAAAATATTTGGGTATAAAAACGTTATATTTTGGACTAATTTGAAAGTCCAGATTAATGAAAATAAGGACATGGCTTACCTGTGTTAGTACCTGATGGAGCAGATGGAGATGGTGTTTCTGGAAAATTAAGATCAGATGAATCTTCATCAACTGATCCTAGCCAGCAATTTAAACTTTTAGTCGCCATAAATTCGGGTTCATCTTCTGACTTTGGTGTGTTCCATGCACTAAAAACCTTCACATCTTGTGTCAGTTCCAGCTTCACAACCTCGTCACTACTAGAATCATAATCAACTGGAACTTGTTCAAGGGTGGAGAACATAGAGCTGGGTCCAGCACTGATATCCAAATGTTCAGAAGACCACATTCCCATGAATGGATCTTGTCGAGTTGACACGCACCTGAACACATGTCTACTTGAACACATATTACATCCATCATTGCATTTATCATGAAGGTGATGCTCAAAATCTGTATCTGCATTGTCTAGATAGTTAATTAAATCCACTGGGTGTTCATTATCGGGTAAGTCACAATCACTATCTCCATTGTCTAGAAACATTTCAGGTGACACAAGGAAAAAGTCCGTTAAATCTCCACTGTCAGTATCGTTGACAATCACAAAATCTGGGTGAACAAGGAACGCCTGCAAAGTAGAAACAAAATGAAATTACTTTTGTGTAAAGTGAACAGCATCGTGTGGAAGGTTTTAAACAAATTACAAATGTACAAGTACACAGTCACTGTTGAGAAAACTCAAGGACACGCCTACCAAACACGACACGGGGATGTCCATCCTGGTCTAGAACGCCGGGCTTCAAATATTGCTATAATGCTCGCAATACTGTAGTAGTGTGTCAAATGATTCACATTTTCATATAAATTAAAGTTATATACGGCATTAAAAAATACTGAACTTGTATGCCGACGGTGGATGAAATGTGTGCATTGCCACGTGAATATCACGTTGTTGTTTGTGCCATCAAAGCAATGGCCTACTTTGTTGGTGCATCTCCGTTGTGTGGACTCAACGATCAAGTCTCTTGTTGTTAGATCATTTCATTAAATTTTTACGAAAATCTTCGAAAAATAATGTTAATTATAAACATTTGTAACAAAATTGTTATTAGACAATACTATTTGTGAAAATGAGTGTAGTGTTGTGTAGAAGTGACTAAGCTTGAGCTTCACAGCAGCAGCAGCAGCCAAGATAACCAAAACACAACAACTCTACAGTGGCCACCTCCCACGACAGCCTCATTTACTTGTCGTGTTCTTTATCTTAATCAAATTAATGCAAGGCATCAACTTACCATCTTTTCCTTTACTCTGCTAAATCCAGAATGAATGTTAGAATGAAGAACAACCGGCATTACTTGAGTGTAGGAGAGACTCAGTAGAAAGCTACAGCCAGCCCGCACACCCTGGCTCGTTATGGACGTCCGCCCCACTGCTACACATCACTCCGCGTCGCCTCATTACCGCTTTCATGACCAAGGTCACATTTACGCATCACTTTAAAATGTCACTATAATTAAAAAATATACATACGGCGTTATTAAACGTTCTACAAACTTTAAAGATTGTTTATTACATATTAAACGAGAGTATATTGAACGAAAATATCGGCCAAGATAAGTGTTAAATTATTATGCGGAGTGTTTTAATTGTGGGTGTAAATAGTAGATATGGCGGGAAAGATGAAGGGCGGAGCCATGACGATCATGCCGAGCCTGGCCCAATGGATTTGTGAAGAGAACATTAGGGACACTTGTTGAGTGCCTTCAATGAACGTAACCTCCCGCTCTTCCTCCCTTCACATCACGGGACTAGTCTATTCGTGCGTGGATCTTCTTTTTTTTTTTTAGTGGGGAGGGGTAGTTGAGGAAAAAGGAGTAGGGGTAATGATTAGTCTTCCTCTTTTTTTCTGTTACTTTTTTATTTATTATTATTTAATGAACTTTCACGCATTCTGTGACTCAGGAAGAGAGAAAGGAAAACTTTTAAGAGATTTGACATTTTTTGTACTAGTCAGAAAAGCAATCATAAAAAGGGAGCTCTTAAATAGAAACATCAGAAAGAAACAGTCAACATTTGTTGGGCACATCGTGAAAAGAGGAAATTTGGAATACTTGGTTACAACTGGCAAAATAGAGAGAATGAGATCGCGGACGACAGAGTGAGAAAATACTAGATTGAGTGGTTGAGTTATTTGCGGGTCATCATCATTCCACTTCGAACGTGTCCACAGGTGCTTAGATCCCCTCCTCATTGGTTGATTAGTCTTCTTACGCCCCCACTAAGTTTCTCGTTTCTGGATGTGCCCAACTTAACTCCCATCTCTTTCATCCAAAGGAGTGACGTGGAACTTATGGTTGTCGAAGTCCTTTGCCCTTCCTACAACTCGGAGAGCATTGATGTTGTACGCCCGAACCATGCTAGATAGCTTGGTGTTGTGGCTTTGGAAACAAAAGCTGTTTGGACAATCACAGTTATTGAAGTTTCAAGCATCGGCCAGCTCTGTCCACCTCTCTCATAACTAATCAGAGGTGCTACCTTGCAACACATTAGACACGAAAACAGAACCGAAAATTAAAGCCTTTGAAATGTGGATATATAGAAGAATATGTAGAATTGGCTGGAAAGAAAAGAAAACAAACGATGAAGTCTTAAAACAACTAAAAATTAAAAGAGAACTACTCATGCTGAAGTCGGATGTGTTGGGCCGAAAGGCGCAATTATAACAGTTATGCTGCAAACCACAACACAACGCAGACACGTCCACTACGTCATTGTAAGGGCGGATGATGAAGAGGAATAGTCTAGTCTACCAGAATACTCTAGAATACTTTAGTCATCGGGCGAACGCAACCAACCAAAGAGAACTAATAAATACAATTCAAACAAGACAAATGAGATTTTTGGGCATGTTAAAAGACACAACAGCCTAATAAAAGTAATTTTGGAGGGGAAAATACAGGGTAATAGAGGCAGAGGCAGACCGAGACTAACATGGACGAGTAACATCAAGAGATGGACAAGTCAGCCTATGACAACCTGAACCATAAAAGCAGAATGCGACACGACAGAGCAGAATGGCTCTCCATAGTAGCCAACATTCGATGCGGAGATGGCACTCGATGATGATGATGACCTTGCAACATTATAAGCAAGTGAGTGTTCTACTACATAATTGGATTGTTATATCTTAAAATCTCATGAATAGAGCATCTGTACTGTATACATTTGGTCATCCATCGCGTGTCCAGTTATAGTGTTAAATAACCTGTTACCTATAAATAATACAGCTTAACCGGTATATAATCGGATGCATTAGACTACAAGTTAAACGTAACAGTGCACCGATGTTCTCACAAGGATATCGTATGAACTAATTAGTCTGGTCAGGCAAGTGGAAATTTAACAAATGGAAGGCAAACCGATACCCAAAAATGTCTTGTTGAGGTCGGATATGTTGAACTGGAAGGAACAAAATATCCCAATTTGCTGTAAACGACAAATGAACGCATTTCTATCTATCTATCTATCTATCTATCTATCTATCTATCTATCTATCTATCTATCTATCTATCTATCTATCTATCTATCTATCTATCTATCTATCTATCTATCTATCTATCTATCTATCTATCTATCTATCTATCTATCTATCTATCTATCTATCTATCTATCTATCTGTCTGTCTATCTGTCTGTCTATCTGTCTGTCTATCTATCTATCTATCTATCTATCTATCTATCTATCTATCTATCTATCTATCTATCTATCTATCTATCTATCTATCTATCTATCTATCTATCTATCTATCTGTCTGTCTGTCTATCTGTCTGTCTGTCTGAGCCGTAGCATAGACCCAGATACTCGTTCTCTTAGCTAAATTTGTATTCTAGCAATTTTCAATTCTTCTAAAGATGTTTTATCAAATCTCTATCATATAGAATATCAAATATTCTATCAAATTTGTCTTTGTTCTGTGTAAGCAACTCTATCTCATTGAGGGAGCCAATTCCTGCTTCTCTTGCCACTCTGATCAATGTTCTTCTCATTGTCTCTCTGGGTCGGCCTCTTTTCCTCTTACCTGTTGTTTCCCACATGAGGGCTTGCTTTGCTATTCGGTTATTATCTCTTCTCATCACATGTCCAACATATGACCATCGTCTTTTCTTTATTACTGAAGATATTAGTGGTTGATTGACGATTTCTCTAATTTCCTCGTTTGTTTTGTATTCGTTCCACGCTATACCAAGCAATTTCCTTCGACATTTATTTTCGAATGCGTTCAACTTTGTTTCTATATCTCTTGTTGTTTTCCAGCGTTCACGCGCATACGTAAGGGTTGATAGTACATTTGATTTAAATAGTCTAAGTTTTGTGTTGGTGCTGATGAGTTTTGATTTCCACAACTTTTCAAGGCTTCTGAAAGACATTGCTGCTTTAGCTATTCTGATTCTAATTTCTTTGCTTGTATCCCCTTCTCGATCAATGTGGCTTCCAAGATAGATAAAGTGATCAATCTCTTCCACTGGTGTATTTTCCATGTATATTCTGTCATCTGTTTGAATTAAGCTTTTCATGATTTTAGTATTTTCATGATTGATCTCAAGCCCAATTTTGCTGGCTATTGATGATAGTTCATTTGTGTTTTCCTGCATCGTTTTTATCTGACTGCTGATAAGAACTATGTCATCAGCAAAGTCGAGGTCCTCCAAATGGTCTCCTTGTATCCATTCGATGCCCTTGTTACTAGTGCAGCATTTCTTCATTATGAAGTCCATAACAACTCCAAAAAACAAGGGCGATAAAATACATCCTTGTTTAACCCCAGTTTAAATTGGAAAACATTCGCTCAGTCCTTCCTCTGTCCGAAGTTCACATGTGTAGCCATTATACATGTCTTTGATAATGTTAATGTCCTTTTATTTGAATGACGATGTAGTGGTTCAATGATAAAGTAGTGAGTGGACGAACTCAGAAGTGAAGTGTGCCAGAAATAGTTTATGGACATTTTTCTTTCATTTCCCATTTGCCTTTCAGTGTCCTGTGGTTGATGTACATCGCAAATAATCATTGGAAAAAAATCAAGGAAGTTTAAAAAAAAAAAATCTATTTATAGGTTTTATTGATCTAAAGGTGTGAAGACTAGAACGTTAAGCAATAATTGACATGTTAATGGCCTGAAACTTCGACATAAAGTACAAACCAGTAATGATATAACATATCATTGGCAAAGAATGTATTTTCATAACATAACAACTATTAATTTGAAATAGAAGTCAAGGAAATGAGTTAAGCAGTTGTGTGTTTTCACATAAAACTGTGATAACACACACACACACACACACAAACATACACATATATATAAAACCAGTCGCGGAAAATGTAAAACTGAAATAAACAAAGAAATAGGAATGGCAAAAAGTCATTTTAATGCCATGAAAAATATCTATCTATCTATTTATTGACCTTTCAGGGCGTAGACCCAGATACTCCTTGTATGAAAAATATACTAACATCAAAACAAATAACACCAGGGCTAAAACTAGGAATATCAAAATGTTATATCTTCTCAACATTCCTGTATGGCGCAGAAACATGGACATTAGGCAAAAACACAGAACAGAACATTGAAGACTTTGAAATGTGGATTTATAGAACAATAGGTAAAAATGAAATAGGTAAAACTAAGGTCATGAAAAGCTTCATACCAACAGACGACAAAATATACAGGGAAAACAAATCAGATTCATTTTTATGGTTTTCTTCCTCTCCTTTTTTTTCTCTTCTCCTTTTTTCTTTTCATCATCCTCCTTAGCCCACACTTATCCACCCCCCCCCCCCAAAAAAAAAAATGTATAGCCGTAGATACTTTGTATTTGGGTTGACAGCTGGTCTGTGGGCCGGCACATCCGACTGGTCACTTTATTGTTGGGTGCATCGAATTGCCCATCCTCTTTCTTTTGGTCAGAATAGTTAGTCCCTTTTCTTGTTTACTATGAGGATTTGAAGTGGGATCTTGATCAGCTATGGTGCATTCGACCTAACGCAAGCAGCCAACTATGAATCGCTGACCGTTTTCACTGCAAGGCATCAGATCGCACTTCAGAAGCTTGTGTCATTCTGAGGAACTAATTGTCCATGCAAATGACGTGTCCCCAATGTTAGTTTTATGAGCTAGGCTCGGCTAGTGAACACAAGCATCAACAAAGAAGTTAACACACAAAAACTATCCTTGAGGCATTTTTCCCATTACTGGAGTTTGCCCAGACCAATTAAAATGGCGGCAATGTTTCTGGAAGCAATCCTTGTATAAAACAGAGAGAGAGAGAGGGAGAGAGACGGAAAATAAAGTGGTTGGACTATATCATGGGAACACAGTTTGTCTATCTTGCTCTGGTCAGACCCCAGCATCCCATCAGCGATGTCAGATTGGTTGGCCTTGATATGTTTTCCCTTTCTCTTACCGAGACACAACTTCAAACTATTTCTTCTTCTTCTTAATCCTCTGAAATCCGGTCGGAGCATAGGGCACCCACAAAAGATCTCCACCCAGCATAGGGCACCCACAAAAGATCTCCACCCAGCATAGGGCACTCACAAAAGATCTCCACCCAGCATAGGGCACCCACAAAAGATCTCCACCCAGCATAGGGCACTCACAAAAGATCTCCACCCAGCATAGGGCACTCACAAAAGATCTCCACCCAGCATAGGGCACTCACTAAAGATCTCCACCCAGCATAGGGCACCCACAAAAGATCTCCACCCAGCATAGGGCACCCACAAAAGATCTCCACCCAGCATAGGGCACCCACAAAAGATCTCCACCCAGCATAGGGCACTCACTAAAGATCTCCCACCCATTCCGTCTGAAGCAAGCATGGACAACTCTCGCTAGGACCTGCCATCCTCTTTGATTTCATCATGTGTGGTTCGTCGCCATGTCCCAAATGGTCTGCTCTTTCACGCTTACCAGGCGGTGTCCATGTTAATGCTAGGTGTGGATGCCTGGTTCGTTCCATTCGTAGAACTTGGCCAAGACATTTCCAACATTTTCTTTTCACTTCTTGATTGATGTTGTTAATGTCTGATCTTCTAGCGACTTCTTCGTTCGTAATGCGTTGATCCCAACGAATGTTTACACTCTTTTTAAGACATTGTAAACTATTGAAATAGATTATATTAGACCGTGATTTCTGATTGTTAAAAAAAATGTTACAGTGAGAACTATATTTTTCCCAGTGTAATTTTACATAAGTATAAGTAATAAGGGGAGGTCAAAGTAATAGATAAATACCACATACATCCTGCATCGACACAAACTAACAACCAAATTAGGCATACTTAATCCAGGCTAGACAATCGCAGCTTTCTTCAATAGTTCATTGATTATATGACAAGTATACATCTAGTGAGTTTTAGTTTTACAGAATATTGTTTAGAATCCCACAGACAATGAAACGAGGATTCACTGACCAGACGTAAAGTTCACACAGTACATGTGTCGCAAATTCCGAAAAGTAAATAGTAATCTTCTTTATGACACATCACGCGTCTATATCAAGTTAATGACAAGTTTGTGTAACACAAACAAAGCTCACAGACAATAAGACACAGAGCAAATGAGAACAACTGACAAGATCTGGATCGTGTTGGATAATCAACGGTAATTAGTTCGGATGTTCGGAATGGAAGACGCAAGGTAACATTTTGGATGTAAAATACCACATAATGTTGCAAACGTTATTTTCGTCCACACAAAAAAGGAGAATCAGGAAACCAACAAACATAGAACAACTGATACTCGTGTGCTCCTTCTTTCAATTTGCTGTGGAGCATAGGTGTTCAACAAACACTTACAGCTCCCCGTGGAGCATAGGTGTTCAACAAACACTTACAGCTCCCCGTGGAGCATAGGTGTTCAACAAACACTTACAGCTCCCCGTGGAGCATAGGTGTTCAACAAACACTTTCAGCTCCCCGTGGAGCATAGGTGTTCAACAAACACTTTCAGCTCCCCGTGGAGCATAGGTGTTCAACAAACACTTTCAGCTCCCCGTGGAGCATAGGTCTTCAACAGACACTTTCAGCTCCCCGTGGAGCATAGGTGTTCAACAAACACTTTCAGCTCCCCGTGGAGCATAGGTGTTCAACAAACACTTTCAGCTCCCCGTGGAGCATAGGTGTTCAACAAACACTTTCAGCTCCCCGTGCAGTATCATCATCATCAAGTACCATGTCTGCTGGCGTAGGTGATCATGTCTCTCCACAACTTTCGATCTCAACAGCTATTTATTATTTCTGTTGTTGATCTTCTGTCAAGCCATTCTCTTTAAAAAAAAATTAAGCTGTATGATATCTTTTCTCTTTTGAGTTATTGTTATTGAGTTATTACTAACTCAATTATCTTTTGTCTTTGCTTCCCTTTATTTCTTCGTCCCTCAATTTTCCCAGATGTCGCAATATATTCCAGCTGTTCTCTTCTCATTACATGGCCAAAAAATGATGATTATTTCTTCCTAATATTGGAAACTAGCTTTTCTTTGCTCTGGCCTCTTTCAGAACGCTTCCATTGCTCTTATTAGCTGGTTCATCGAATTCTCAACATTCATCTGTAAAACCATATTTCTACAGACTCCAGTGATTTTCTTGTCTGCTGTTCTATTTTCCATAATTCACATCCATATGTTAAGACTGGCTACACATAGCATTTAAGAACTCCTTTTCTTGTTTCTATTATCAAAAATGGATTGCACAGGATCTTCCTCATTTTTTGGAAAGATGCTTTTGCCTGAGCCATTCTGCATCGTACCTCTGTTGAACATCTACCATATGAGGTTAACATTGTTCCCAGATAATTAAATTTCATTTATGTGTTTTAATATTGTTGCACTTGTCTTTTTTGTGCTTTGTGGTGATGTCTTTTTCATTGTTGCTACCATTACTTCTGTCTTTTTGCTATTAAGGCTGAGTCCATTTATTTTTGCTTTCTTTCACTATAATGTCTAACATTTCTTGTAACTCATTTTCACTCTTAGCGATTAATACTATATCATCAGCATACCTCAGATTTTTAATATTATGACCTCCAATTATTATTACAGGCATGCCACTTATAGATCTTAAAATAATCTCACTATAAATATTATAACAACTATACTGTAACTTATACATAACTATTTTAAACAAATCTGTGACAGCACACAACCTTGTCTAACACCATGTGGATCACGGGTGTTCAACAAACACTTTCAGTCCATGTGGATCATGGGTGTTCAACAAACACTTTCAGTCCATGTGGATCATAGGTGTTCAACAAACACTTTCAGTTCATGTGGATCATAGGTGTTCAACAAACACTTTCAGCTCATGTGGATCATAGGTGTTCAACAAACACTTTCAGTTCATGTGGATCATAGGTGTTCAACAAACACTTTCAGTTCATGTGGATCATAGGTGTTCAACAAACTCTTTCATCTCATGTAGATCATAGGTGTTCAACAAACACTTTCAGTTCATGTGGATCATAGGTGTTCAACAAACACTTTCAGTCCATGTGGATCACAGGTGTTCAACAAACACTTTCAGTTCATGTGGATCACAGGTGTTCAACAAACACTTTCAGTTCATATGGATCACAGGTGTTCAACAAACACTTTCAGCTCCATGTGGATCACAGGTGTTCAACAAACACTTTCAGTTCATGTGGATCACAGGTGTTCAACAAACACTTTCAGTTCATGTGGATCATAGGTGTTCAACAAACACATTCAGTCCATGTGGATCACAGGTGTTCAACAAACACATTCAGTCCATGTGGATCACAGGTGTTCAACAAACACTTTCAGTTCATGTGGATCACAGGTGTTCAACAAACACTTTCAGTTCATGTGGATCACAGGTGTTCAACAAACACTTTCAGTTCATGTGGATCACAGGTGTTCAACAAACACATTCAGTCCATGTGGATCACAGGTGTTCAACAAACACATTCAGTCCATGTGGATCACAGGTGTTCAACAAACACTTTCAGCTCCATGTGGATCACAGGTGTTCAACAAACACATTCAGGCCATGTGGATCACAGGTGTTCAACAAACACATTCAGGCCATGTGGATCACAGGTGTTCAACAAACACATTCAGTCCATGTGGATCACAGGTCTTCAACAAACCCTTTCAGCTCCATGTGGATCACAGGTGTTCAACAAACACTTTCAGCTCCATGTGGATCACAGGTGTTCAACAAACACTTTCAGCTCCATGTGGATCACAGGTGTTCAACAAACACTTTCAGCTCCATGTGGATCACAGGTGTTCAACAAACACTTTCAGCTCCATGTGGATCACAGGTGTTCAACAAACACATTCAGTCCATGTGGATCACAGGTGTTCAACAAACACATTCAGTCCATGTGGATCACAGGTGTTCAACAAACACATTCAGTCCATGTGGATCACAGGTGTTCAACAAACACTTTCAGCTCCATGTGGATCACAGGTGTTCAACAAACACATTCAGTCCATGTGGATCACAGGTGTTCAACAAACACATCCAGGCCATGTGGATCACAGGTGTTCAACAAACACATCCAGGCCATGTGGATCACAGGTGTTCAACAAACACATCCAGGCTATGTGGATCACAGGTGTTCAACAAACACATTCAGTCCATGTGGATCACAGGTGTTCAACAAACACATTCAGTCCATGTGGATCACAGGTGTTCAACAAACACATTCAGTCCATGTGGATCACAGGTGTTCAACAAACACATTCAGTCCATGTGGATCACAGGTGTTCAACAAACACATTCAGTCCATGTGGATCACAGGTGTTCAACAAACACATTCAGTCCATGTGGATCACAGGTCTTCAACAAACACATTCAGTCCATGTGGATCACAGGTCTTCAACAAACACATTCAGGCCATGTGGATCACAGGTGTTCAACAAACACATTCAGTCCATGTGGATCACAGGTGTTCAACAAACACATTCAGTCCATGTGGATCACAGGTGTTCAACAAACACATTCAGTCCATGTGGATCACAGGTGTTCAACAAACACATCCAGGCCATGTGGATCACAGGTGTTCAACAAACACATTCAGTCCATGTGGATCACAGGTGTTCAACAAACACATTCAGTCCATGTGGATCACAGGTGTTCAACAAACACATTCAGTCCATGTGGATCACAGGTGTTCAACAAACACATTCAGTCCATGTGGATCACAGGTGTTCAACAAACACATTCAGTCCATGTGGATCACAGGTGTTCAACAAACACATTCAGTCCATGTGGATCACAGGTGTTCAACAAACACTTTCCAGGCCATGTGGATCACAGGTCTTCAACAAACACATTCAGTCCATGTGGATCACAGGTGTTCAACAAACACATTCAGTCCATGTGGATCACAGGTGTTCAACAAACACATTCAGTCCATGTGGATCACAGGTGTTCAACAAACACATTCAGTCCATGTGGATCACAGGTGTTCAACAAACACATTCAGTCCATGTGGATCACAGGTGTTCAACAAACACATTCAGTCCATGTGGATCACAGGTGTTCAACAAACACATTCAGTCCATGTGGATCACAGGTGTTCAACAAACACATTCAGTCCATGTGGATCACAGGTGTTCAACAAACACATTCAGTCCATGTGGATCACAGGTGTTCAACAAACACATCCAGGCCATGTGGATCACAGGTGTTCAACAAACACATTCAGTCCATGTGGATCACAGGTGTTCAACAAACACATTCAGTCCATGTGGATCACAGGTGTTCAACAAACACATTCAGTCCATGTGGATCACAGGTGTTCAACAAACACATTCAGTCCATGTGGATCACAGGTGTTCAACAAACACATTCAGTCCATGTGGATCACAGGTGTTCAACAAACACATTCAGTCCATGTGGATCACAGGTGTTCAACAAACACTTTCCAGGCCATGTGGATCACAGGTCTTCAACAAACACATTCAGTCCATGTGGATCACAGGTGTTCAACAAACACATTCAGTCCATGTGGATCACAGGTGTTCAACAAACACATTCAGTCCATGTGGATCACAGGTGTTCAACAAACACATTCAGTCCATGTGGATCACAGGTGTTCAACAAACACATTCAGTCCATGTGGATCACAGGTGTTCAACAAACACATTCAGTCCATGTGGATCACAGGTGTTCAACAAACACATTCAGTCCATGTGGATCACAGGTGTTCAACAAACACTTTCCAGGCCATGTGGATCACAGGTGTTCAACAAACACTTTCAGCTCCATGTGGATCACAGGTGTTCAACAAACACATTCAGTCCATGTGGATCACAGGTGTTCAACAAACACTTTCAGCTCCATGTGGATCACAGGTGTTCAACAAACACTTTCAGCTCCATGTGGATCACAGGTGTTCAACAAACACTTTCAGCTCCATGTGGATCACAGGTGTTCAACAAACACTTTCAGCTCCATGTGGATCACAGGTGTTCAACAAACACTTTCAGCTCCATGTGGATCACAGGTCTTCAACAAACACATTCAGTCCATGTGGATCACAGGTGTTCAACAAACACTTTCAGCTCCATGTGGATCACAGGTGTTCAACAAACACTTTCAGCTCCATGTGGATCACAGGTGTTCAACAAACACATTCAGTCCATGTGGATCACAGGTGTTCAACAAACACTTTCAGCTCCATGTGGATCACAGGTGTTCAACAAACACTTTCAGCTCCATGTGGATCACAGGTGTTCAACAAACACTTTCAGCTCCATGTGGATCACAGGTGTTCAACAAACACTTTCAGCTCCATGTGGATCACAGGTGTTCAACAAACACTTTCAGCTCCATGTGGATCACAGGTCTTCAACAAACACATTCAGTCCATGTGGATCACAGGTGTTCAACAAACACTTTCAGCTCCATGTGGATCACAGGTGTTCAACAAACACTTTCAGCTCCATGTGGATCACAGGTGTTCAACAAACACTTTCAGGCCATGTGGATCACAGGTGTTCAACAAACACTTTCCAGGCCATGTGGATCACAGGTGTTCAACAAACACTTTCAGCTCCATGTGGATCACAGGTGTTCAACAAACACTTTCCAGGCCATGTGGATCACAGGTGTTCAACAAACACTTTCCATGCCATGTGGATCACAGGTGTTCAACAAACACTTTCCAGGCCATGTGGATCACAGGTGTTCAACAAACACTTTCCAGGCCATGTGGATCACAGGTGTTCAACAAACACTTTCAGTCTATGTGGATCACAGGTGTTCAACAAACACTTTCCAGGCCATGTGGATCACAGGTGTTCAACAAACACATCCAGGCCATGTGGATCACAGGTGTTCAACAAACACTTTCCAGGCCATGTGGATCACAGGTGTTCAACAAACACTTTCAGCTCCATGTGGATCACAGGTGTTCAACAAACACTTTCAGCTCCATGTGGATCACAGGTGTTCAACAAACACTTTCAGCTCCATGTGGATCACAGGTGTTCAACAAACACTTTCAGCTCCATGTGGATCACAGGTGTTCAACAAACACATCCAGGCCATGTGGATCACAGGTGTTCAACAAACACATCCAGGCCATGTGGATCACAGGTGTTCAACAAACACTTTCAGCTCCATGTGGATCACAGGTGTTCAACAAACACATCCAGGCCATGTGGATCACAGGTGTTCAACAAACACATCCAGGCCATGTGGATCACAGGTGTTCAACAAACACATCCAGGCCATGTGGATCACAGGTGTTCAACAAACACATCCAGGCCATGTGGATCACAGGTGTTCAACAAACACATCCAGGCCATGTGGATCACAGGTGTTCAACAAACACATTCAGTCCATGTGGATCACAGGTGTTCAACAAACACATCCAGGCCATGTGGATCACAGGTGTTCAACAAACACATCCAGGCCATGTGGATCACAGGTGTTCAACAAACACTTTCAGCTCCATGTGGATCACAGGTGTTCAACAAACACTTTCAGCTCCATGTGGATCACAGGTGTTCAACAAACACATCCAGGCCATGTGGATCACAGGTGTTCAACAAACACATCCAGGCCATGTGGATCACAGGTGTTCAACAAACACTTTCAGCTCCATGTGGATCACAGGTGTTCAACAAACACATCCAGGCCATGTGGATCACAGGTGTTCAACAAACACATCCAGGCCATGTGGATCACAGGTGTTCAACAAACACATCCAGGCCATGTGGATCACAGGTGTTCAACAAACACATCCAGGCCATGTGGATCACAGGTGTTCAACAAACACATCCAGGCCATGTGGATCACAGGTGTTCAACAAACACATCCAGTCCATGTGGATCACAGGTGTTCAACAAACACATCCAGGCCATGTGGATCACAGGTGTTCAACAAACACTTTCAGCTCCATGTGGATCACAGGTGTTCAACAAACACATCCAGGCCATGTGGATCACAGGTGTTCAACAAACACATCCAGGCCATGTGGATCACAGGTGTTCAACAAACACATCCAGGCCATGTGGATCACAGGTGTTCAACAAACACATCCAGGCCATGTGGATCACAGGTGTTCAACAAACACATCCAGGCCATGTGGATCACAGGTGTTCAACAAACACATCCAGTCCATGTGGATCACAGGTGTTCAACAAACACATCCAGGCCATGTGGATCACAGGTGTTCAACAAACACATCCAGGCCATGTGGATCACAGGTGTTCAACAAACACTTTCAGCTCCATGTGGATCACAGGTGTTCAACAAACACTTTCAGCTCCATGTGGATCACAGGTGTTCAACAAACACATCCAGGCCATGTGGATCACAGGTGTTCAACAAACACATCCAGGCCATGTGGATCACAGGTGTTCAACAAACACTTTCAGCTCCATGTGGATCACAGGTGTTCAACAAACACATCCAGGCCATGTGGATCACAGGTGTTCAACAAACACATCCAGGCCATGTGGATCACAGGTGTTCAACAAACACATCCAGGCCATGTGGATCACAGGTGTTCAACAAACACATCCAGGCCATGTGGATCACAGGTGTTCAACAAACACATCCAGGCCATGTGGATCACAGGTGTTCAACAAACACATTCAGTCCATGTGGATCACAGGTGTTCAACAAACACTTTCAGCTCCATGTGGATCACAGGTGTTCAACAAACACATTCAGTCCATGTGGATCACAGGTGTTCAACAAACACATTCAGTCCATGTGGATCACAGGTGTTCAACAAACACTTTCCAGGCCATGTGGATCACAGGTGTTCAACAAACACTTTCAGCTCCATGTGGATCACAGGTGTTCAACAAACACATTCAGTCCATGTGGATCACAGGTGTTCAACAAACACTTTCAGCTCCATGTGGATCACAGGTGTTCAACAAACACTTTCAGCTCCATGTGGATCACAGGTGTTCAACAAACACTTTCAGCTCCATGTGGATCACAGGTGTTCAACAAACACTTTCAGCTCCATGTGGATCACAGGTGTTCAACAAACACTTTCAGCTCCATGTGGATCACAGGTCTTCAACAAACACATTCAGTCCATGTGGATCACAGGTGTTCAACAAACACTTTCAGCTCCATGTGGATCACAGGTGTTCAACAAACACTTTCAGCTCCATGTGGATCACAGGTGTTCAACAAACACATTCAGTCCATGTGGATCACAGGTGTTCAACAAACACTTTCAGCTCCATGTGGATCACAGGTGTTCAACAAACACTTTCAGCTCCATGTGGATCACAGGTGTTCAACAAACACTTTCAGCTCCATGTGGATCACAGGTGTTCAACAAACACTTTCAGCTCCATGTGGATCACAGGTGTTCAACAAACACTTTCAGCTCCATGTGGATCACAGGTCTTCAACAAACACTTTCCAGGCCATGTGGATCACAGGTGTTCAACAAACACTTTCAGCTCCATGTGGATCACAGGTGTTCAACAAACACTTTCCAGGCCATGTGGATCACAGGTGTTCAACAAACACTTTCCATGCCATGTGGATCACAGGTGTTCAACAAACACTTTCCAGGCCATGTGGATCACAGGTGTTCAACAAACACTTTCAGCTCCATGTGGATCACAGGTGTTCAACAAACACTTTCAGCTCCATGTGGATCACAGGTGTTCAACAAACACATCCAGGCCATGTGGATCACAGGTGTTCAACAAACACATCCAGGCCATGTGGATCACAGGTGTTCAACAAACACTTTCAGCTCCATGTGGATCACAGGTGTTCAACAAACACATCCAGGCCATGTGGATCACAGGTGTTCAACAAACACATCCAGGCCATGTGGATCACAGGTGTTCAACAAACACATCCAGGCCATGTGGATTACAGGTGTTCAACAAACACATCCAGGCCATGTGGATCACAGGTGTTCAACAAACACATCCAGGCCATGTGGATCACAGGTGTTCAACAAACACATCCAGTCCATGTGGATCACAGGTGTTCAACAAACACATCCAGGCCATGTGGATCACAGGTGTTCAACAAACACATCCAGGCCATGTGGATCACAGGTGTTCAACAAACACATCCAGGCCATGTGGATCACAGGTGTTCAACAAACACATCCAGGCCATGTGGATCACAGGTGTTCAACAAACACATCCAGGCCATGTGGATCACAGGTGTTCAACAAACACATCCAGGCCATGTGGATCACAGGTGTTCAACAAACACTTTCCAGGCCATGTGGATCACAGGTGTTCAACAAACACATCCAGGCCATGTGGATCACAGGTGTTCAACAAACACATCCAGGCCATCCTGTTTCTTGCCGTTCTCTTAAAATTGATCCATGTCTTCTCCATCCTTTCATATCTGCTTCCGCCTGATTTCTCCTATATTTGTGACATCTTCTTTATCTCTTATTATGGGGATTCCAAACAAAGGGCCACCGTGTAACACTTTCAGCTATCCTCCACGGTATGTGTCATCTCCAGCGCTGTCGCTTTTATTTTGCTGGTATTTGCCTCGTACTTCTCCATAGTTCCAAGTTAATGATTTTGTATTGCATCTCCATCCTTTTATTGTGCGCCAGCATGTATTAATGAAAGTCTGTATCTTCGTGATTGTCATTGTGCTCCATATTTCACAACCATATCTGTCTGTCTGTGTCTGTCCTTCGTTCGCCCAAGTATTGTCTATATCTGCAATGTCGTTTCCTGTATAAATTTTGCTATTTATTGTAATTCTTACAGTGGCCCATATAGGTTTGTCTGTAGTGTTGTATCTATGGGTCAATGGATTTTCCTCAGTCTATTATATTCAGTGCAGTCTTGGAGTATGTGTTCAGCAGTCGGGGGCGCATGTCCACATGTACAAGTAGTTGAGGTGCCAATCTTGAATTTTTTTATACATATGATTGTGGAGTCGATTGTGTCCTGTTCTGAGGTGTATAATGATAACTTGTTCCCATCTATTCATATTATGAGAGGCATCCTGATTTGGGGCTTGTGGTCTTCTGATTGATTTGATTATCTGTTTCTTATGATGAAGGTATGTAACAGGTGCATCTGGTTGTGTGCCTGTTGTACCTTCCTTTTCCAACCGACCTGCTCTCTCGTTTCCTGGTATTCCACAGTGAGATGTGATCCACTGCAAGGCGACCTTGTGGTGGTTGCAGAATTCAGTCAATAAGGTCTGCAGATGTGGCAATTTTATGGATTGTAGTGCTTGGAATGCTGATCTTGCATCTGTCAAAAACACTACAGGCTGTGGGCTAAGATTACTGCTCAGCAGTTTGTCGATTACCCGCTTTATTGCTTGGATTTATGCATCGTAATTGTCACACTATTTCGTTGTTGCTATTTTATTTCACCTCAGACAGAAGATGTACAAAAGAGGTGAGATGCAGAATGGCTCAAGCAAAAGTAACTTTCCAAAAAATGAGGAAGATACTATGCAATCCATTTTTGACAATAGAAACAGGAAAAAGAGTTCTTAAATGTTATGTAGAGCCATTCTTAACATATGGGTGTGATTCATAGACAATAGGACAACAGACAAGAAATTCACTGGAGTCTGTAGAAATGTGGTTTTACAGAAGAATGATGAGAGTACCATGGACAGTTAAGAAGAGTAATGAAGATGTTATGAGAGAGGTCAAAGCAAAAAGAGAGCTAATTTCCAATATTAGGAAGAAACAATCATCAATTTTTGGCCATGTACTGAGAAGAGAACAGCTGGAATATATTGTAACAATTGGGAAAATTGAGGGACTTAGAGATAGAGGGAAGCAAAGAGAAAAAATACCAGACAGCTTAAGAGAATGGCTTGGCAGAAGGTCAACAACAGAAATGATAAATAACTGTCGAGATCGAAAGTTGTGGAGAGACATAATCACTTGCGCCAGCAGGCCCGGCACTTGATGATGATTTTATTTCACAACTACATAAAATAAGACTGATATTAACATTGGAATTGAAAAGTTTAATCTTTGTTTAATATCTTTGCACTTCTATATTTACTAGTGTAATAAAGCTTTTTTGTATCCTTATATTTGTATCATTCTCTGCTCTCCTTCTTTTTTCTATAATACAGCATAAATGAATTTGCGTCTATATAGTATATGTATCCTGTGTTATTTGATTATTTGATTTGATTCGTTGTGATGGAGAGCCATGCTTGCCAACACCAGACGACATGGCACTTAATAATGATGTTACGGGCGCTGGTTGAAAATCTTGCTTTCTATTATTTCTTAAAATAGTTATTTGGAGCAAAAGACCGCAAATTATCTCTCCCCTCGACGCTGAAAGGCAGATGAGGAAGGAAAGAAGAAGTTATTTGTATGTGTTTTGCGTTTCATTTATATGTTATACTGTCACCTTCACTTTTGCAACATATATACTATACCATGTAACACTTTAATATAGATTTCTATATTTAAAATAATATATGTATTTAAGATAATATTTTCGTGGAGAAAAATGGCTTCAGTGAGAGAAAAGAACAGAGAAAGAGAGGTAGAGAGTAGGTGAAGGAGTGAGTGTAATAGAATGGGAGAAGAGAGAAAACGAGTGTAATAATGAATTGGAGAATGCTAAAAAGGGAGAGTTTGAGAAGAGAATGAAAGAAAAACAAATAAAGCGAGAGAAATTGTGGGGGCAAATAGTGAAAGAAATTTAACGTAGTTGGTATCTACTAGTAGGTGGGAGAGCATAGGAAGCGTGTAACCAGACGGGTCAGCCCACACGACGAGTGTTTGTTTAGCCGTGTCTGTGTGTCCATGCCATAGATCGTGACCCAGTTTTTGAAAACCTGGAGTTTCTCAACCGTGGCCGAGCCAAGATGTCGCTGGCAGTTGTTAACTAAAGTGTCGATTGCGATTGATAACGCCACTCCTCGGCCCCTCGGTGATTACGTTACCGCCCCTCAGCGCCGCCAGGGATTTAGATTGTCATCGGATAAGTGAATCGATAATGTCTCCGCTTTTACCAAACAAACCATCTTGTAACGTAAAGTTACCTGGATGTGACAGCAATTATCGCATATGTTGTTACATGTTCGCAAGTTGTTGACGCTGGTGCTCAAATGCAAGTGCTTTGGATTAGGGCAAGCTCCAAGATGAGCGAAAAATTATCAAATAACCACACAGTACCTTTTGCCTTTCACCTGGTCAGATAAACAATGTAAGGGATAAACAAGGATGGGGATAAACAAAGAAAGGCCCACCACGCATAATGAGTTTGAACAACATGCCAATATTTGTCTTTATCGAAACAATTATCTAAATAAGTAGTAAACAAAATAATTCCCGGTGTTGAAGTTATAATTGTCCCCATTATTTTCCAAGCAACATTTTTAAAATCACAGTTGAGGGAATACATCTGGAGACAGTCCAGAGCTACAACTACCTATCTATCTATCTATTGACCTTTCGAGCCGTAACCGGCCCATAGGGCGGTATCGTGACTTCATTAGTATTTTGCTCTGTGAGTCCCACATTTCATTGATATCTAAGTCTATTTCACCGAGTGCTGAATAACAATTACTTAGCTCTATGTTAAACTTTTCCTTTATGGCTTCATCTTTCAGTTTATGACTATCAATTTTATGTGTAATTGACCTCTTCTGTTGGTTTCTAAATTTTAATCTTATTTTCCCAATGCACAAGTTGTGGTCACTATTAACATCAGCACCTCTGTAAGCTCTTACATCTATTAATGATGATCTGAATTGTTGTTTAATACATAGGTGGTCAATTTGATTTGAGGTTCTATCATCAGGAGATATCCATGTTGTTTTGTGAATATTTTTGTGTGGAAATAATGTCCCACCTATAACTAAATTTTCTATTAAACATAATTCTATTAATCTTTCTCCATTCTGACTTGTTGTATTACAGCCTTCTCTCCCCATCACATGTTCCACTCCTGCGTTATCTTGTCCTACTTTGGCGTTGAAGTCTCCCATTACAATTAAAAGATCGTGTTTTGGTATTTTGTTTATAAGTTGTTGCAGTTGGTTATAAAAATCGTCCTTAACTTCATCATCAGCTTCGTTAGTAGGCGCATAACATTGAATAATTGAAAGTCTTCCATGTTTTGTTTTGTATCGTGTTCGTATCAGACGGCTGTTTACCGGTTCCCATTCTAATAAACTTCTTGCAGCTTTGTCTGTCATCATTATGCCTACTCCTTCACGGTGTTTTCCATCTTCCCTTCCAGAAAAAAACTACTATTTTATTATCAATAGATCTCCTACCTGTTCCAAGCCAGCGCATTTCGCTTAATCCTAAAATATCTAGATCGTATCTGTCCATCTCGCTCGCGACCTGTGCATGTTTCGTCGGAGCGGCCATTGTTCGCACATTCCAGAATCCTATTTTTGTTGTTGTTTTGGGGCCGAAAAGACTATCACTACTATCTACTGCTAATTTACACATTCTGTATCAGGTCTACGTTTCATTAAGAACATCGTTTTTACGATAGCGGCTTGTTAAACCTCTGATCAACGGTTCAATACCAAGCCGGAGAAAAATAATTCCTCCATTTTGGAAACAACCGGATTCGTTTCCGGTTGTTTCCAACTACCTGGGACATACTATAACCAACGATGGAAAATGCAAAATTGAAATAAACAAAAGAATAGGTATGGCAAAAAGTAATTTTAATGCCATGAAAAATATACTAACAACAAAACATATTTCAACAGGGCTGAAACTAAGAATGGCAAAATGTTACATCTTCTCAATATTCCTGTATGGTGCAGAAACATGGACATTAGACAAGAAAACAGAACAGAAAATTGAAGCCTTTGAAATGTGGATTTATAGAAGAATATGTAGAATTGGATGGAAGGAAAAGATAACAAACGATGAAGTTTTAAAATAAATGAAAATAAAAAGAGAGCTACTAAATACAATTAAGACAAGACAAATGACATTTTTGGGGCATGTTAAAAGACACAACAGCCTACTAAAAGTAATATTGGAAGGGAAAATACAAGGTAAAAGAGGCAGAGGCAAACCAAGATTAACATGGACGAGTAACATAAAAAGATGGACAAATCAGCCAATGACAACCTGCACCATCAAGGCAAGAAACAGAGTAGAATGGCGCTCCATGGTAGCCAACCTTCGTTGCGGAGAGGGCACTCGATGATGATGATGATGAACATTTTAAATGTCCTTGGCCTTGTTAAGACGTTCGACTGTTGTGGGGAGGGGGGGGGGTACAAAAAGGGGGGGGACACGATACTTTTCAACCAAGGCTACATCTTGTATGTTATCATCATCGAGTGCCGTCTCCGCAACGAAGGTTGGCTACCATGGAGTGCCATTCTGCTATCTCTTGCTTTGATGGTGCAGGTTGTCATATGCTGATTTGTCCATCTTTTGATGTTACTCGTCCATTTTAGTCTTGGTCTGCCTCTGCCTCTTTTGCCTTGTATTTTCCCCTCCAGGATTACTTTTAGTAGGCTGTTGTGTCTTTTAACATGGCCCAAAAATCGCATTTGTCTTGTTTGAATTGTGCTTAGTAGTTCTCTTTTTATTTTTAGTTGTTTTAAGACTTCATCGTTTGTTTTCTTTTCCTTCCATCCAATTCTACCTATTCTTCTATATATCCACATTTCAAAGGCTTCAATTCTCTGTACTGTTTTCTTGTCTGATGTCCACGTTTCTGCACCATATAGGAATATTGAGAAGATGTAACATTTTGCTATTCTTAGTTTTAGCCCTGGTGTTATTTGTTTTGATGTTAGTATGTTCTTCATGGCATTAAAATTACTTTTTGCCATTCCTATTCTTTTGTTTATTTCAGTTGTACATTTTCCATCACTGGTTATAGTATGTCCAAGGTAGTTGTAGTTCTGAACTGTCTCCAGGTCTATTCTTTCAATTTTGTTATCCACTTGTGTGTTTTGAGTATTTTCTTTGTTTATGATCATAGTTTTAGTCTTTTTGATATTCATATCTATTCCATATTTTTTGCTTATCATGTTTATTTCATTAAGTAATTGTTGTAGATCTTTAGGATTTTCTGCTAGTAGTACAGTATCATCAGCATATCTTAGGTTATTGCTTATCTTTCCATTAATGTGCAGGCCTGGCACCTCTTTAATGTTTTTAAAGATTTGCTCAGTGTATAGATTGAACATTAAAAAAAAAACAGATAAACATAAGAAAGAAGAACGGACATACAAAATATTGCACAAAGAGATCCAAAACAAGTGCAGTGAAGCAACGGAAGGATGGTTACAACAGAAATGTGAAGAAATGGAAAAACAACAAAATAAAGACTCAAAATTTATGCACGATCAGTTAAATGAATTAACAGGAAGAAAAGAAGTCAAAGTTTCAGGATGTGTGAAATCAAAGGAAGGAAATATAATAATGAGACAGGAGAAGACAATGGAAAGATGGACAGAATATATCAGTCAACTCTATGATGATGAAAGACCAGAATTAAACAATTCAAATGAAGACACAGGACCACCAATAATGCAGAGTGAAGTGGAAGACGCAATTCAACACATGAAAAGAGGCAAAGCTCCAGGTCCTGACAATATAATAATCGAAGAGATAAATGCATTAGGAGAGCTAGGAGTACAAGTCATAACAAAATTACTCAATGACATATACTGGACACATACCCGAAGATCTACTAAAATCTATCTTTGTAGCCATACCGAAGAAGTCAGGAGCCACTGATTGTGAAGACCATCGCACTATTAGTCTCATGAGCCATATGACTAAAATATTACTAAGAATCATCATGAGACGTGTAAGGAACAAAATAAAACCAGAAATAAGTGAGGAACAATGTGGATTTGTGGAAGGAAAGGGCACCAATAATGCAATATACATCTTAAGAACATTGATAGAAAGATCTATAGAGGTAACGAAAGATCTATATATGTGCTTTATAGCATACACGAAAGCATTTGACAAAGTAAAGCACGTGGAAATAATCAATATCTATCTATCTATCTATCTATTGACCTTTCGAGCCGTAACCGGCCCATAGGGCGTAGACCAAGATACACCTTCTCCTATATGAATTTTTGTTCTAGCAGTTTTCTTTTAAAGATATTTTATCAAATCTCGTCATCTGTCTCTGTTCTGTGCAAGCAGTTCTATCTCATTGAGGGAGCCGATTCCTGCTGCTCTTGCCTCTCTCATCAATGTTCTTCTCAGTGTCTCCCTGGGTCTTCCTCTTTTTCTTTTACCTGTTGTTTCCCATATGAGGGCTTGCTTTGCTATTCGATTATTATCTCTTCTCATCACATGTCCAACGTATGACCATCGTCTTTTCTTTATTACTGAAGATATTAGTGGTTGATTGGCGATTTCTTACTCGTTTGTTTTGAATTCGTTCCATTCTATACCAAGTATTTTCCTTAGACATTTATTTTCGAATGCGTTCAACTTTGTTTCTATATCTCTTGTTGTTTTCCAGCTTTCACACGCATACGTAAGGGTTGATAGTACATTTGATTTGAATAGCCTAAGTTTTGTGTTTGTGCTAATGAGTTTTGATTTCCACAACTTTTCAAGGCTTCTGAAAGACATTGCTGCTTTAGCCAGTCTGATTCTAATTTCTTTGCTCGTATCCCCTTCTCGATCAATGTGACTTCCAAGATAGATGAAGTGATCGATCTCTTCTACTGGTTTGTTTTCCATGTATATTTTGTCACTTGTTGGAATTAAACTTTTCATGACTTTAGTCTTTTCATGATTGACCTCAAGCCCAATTTTGCTGGCTATTGATGATAGTTCATTTGCATCAATATATGCTGGAGAAATTAAACATTGATGGCAAGGATCTGCTAATCATAAAAAAACATGTACTGGCAACAAACAGCAGCTATACGAATTAACAACAAAACATGACAATTCCAATATATAAAACAAGGAGTCAGACTGGCTGTGTTCTGTCGCCGGATTTGTTTTCACTTTACAGCGAATATATTATGAGATCAATAGTAGACAAAAAAGGAATTTGTGTCAACGGTCACAACATAAATAATTTGCGATATGCGGATGACATAGTCTTAATAGCAGAGACAGATAATGAATTACAAGAAATGATAGACATAATAGTAAAAGAAAGCAACAAGAAAGGTATCAGTCTGAATAGTAAGAAAACAGAAGTAATGGTTATATCGAAGAAACAATCACCACCATCATGCAGCATAAAAATAAACGAGACAAATCTGAAAAGATGAAAAATTAAAAAAAAACTTCTGAACAGTAATTTTAGCCGACAGACTGTAGTGTTTTTGACAGATGCAAGATCAGTACTCCAGGCACTACAATCCAGAAAATTGCCACATCTGCAGACCTTATTGACTGAACTCTGCAAGCACCACAGGGTTGCCCTGCAGTGGATCCCATCACACTGTGGAATACCAGGAAATGAGAAAGCAGATCAGTTGGCAAAGGAAGGTTCAACAGGCACACAACTAGATACACCGGTTACATACCATCATAAGAAACAGATAATCAAATCAATCAGAGGACCACAAGCCTCAAATCAGGATGCCTTTCATAATATGAATAGATATGAACAAGTTATCATTATACGCCTAAGAACAGGACACAATCGACTCCATAGTCACATGTATACAAAATCCAAGATCGGCACCTCAACTACTTGTACATGTGGACAGGCGCCCCAGACTGCTGAACACATACTTCAAGACTGCACTGAATATAGTATAGACTGAGGAAAATCCATTGGCCCATAGATACAACACTGCAGACAAAACTACATGGGCTACTGCAAGAATTACAAAAGACAGTAAAATTTATACAGGAAACGACATTGCAGATATAGACAATACTTCAGGCGAACGAAAGATAGATTACATCAGCCTGCTTTCTACGTTATACCAGACAGCAATAGACACTTAAAAAAAAACTATCATCATCAAGTACCGTGCCTACTGGCGTAGGTGATCCTGTCTCTCCACAACTTTCAATCGCTACAGTTATTTATTATTTCTGTTCTTGACTGTATGCCAAGCCATTCTCTTATCCTGTCTGGTATCGTTTCTCATTTCTTCCATCTATTTCTTCATCCTTCAATTTTCCCAGTTGTCACAATATATTCCAGCTGTTCCCTTCTCAATACATGGCCAAAAAATGATGATTGTTTCTTCCTAATTTTGCAAATTTACTCTCTTTTTGCTTTGGCATATTTCAGAACGTTTTCATTAATTTTCTTAGCTGTCTATGGTATTCTCAACATTCATCTGTAAAACCACTATTCTACAGCCTCCAATGATTTTTCTTGTCGTATTGTTGTCCTATTGTCCATGATTCACATCCACATGTTAAGACTGGCTCTACATAACATTTAAGAACTATTTTTCTTGTTTCTATTGTCCAAAATTGATTGCACAGTATGTTTCTCATTTTTTGGAAAGCTGCTTTTGCCTGAGCCATTCTGCATCTCACCTCTGTTGTACATCTTCCGTCTGAGGTTAACATTGTCTCAGATATTTAAATTAAAATCTATGGAGACTGTGATTACGTAAGAAGTCAGACATATGCCACCTGTTCATAATTGAAGAGTACCGTTTATCAAATAAAATATTTATAACATATATATATATATATATAAATATATATATATAAATATATATATATATATATATATATATATATATATATATATATATATATATATATATATGAGCCGCGATAGCTCAGCGGTTAGTGAACTGGACTACAAAGGACAAGGGGTAGGGTTCGATCCCAACCGACGGCCTCCGGGTTCACCCAGCCTTAAATGGGTACCGGATTTTTTTCTGGGAAAGTAAAGCGGCACGGGTGTGATACCGACCAAATTACCCCAAAAATCATGTGCTGAAGGTCTGTAAAATATAGGGTCACTAACACCATATTTCCCTATACGCCACTTGGCGTGACGGGGGTACTTTACTTCTTTTTTTTACTAATTAGAGTGGTTATCACTATATTCATTATTATTCTATCCCCAAAACTTTGTTTATCACTCTGGCTCCTGTCATGCGCCTGAGAGATTTTATTTTGACTCTTCGTCTTCTTTCTTTCTTCATTTGCCTTTCAGCGCCGAGGGGAGGTATAAATTTGTGGTCTTTTGCTCTTCTGTTCTCTGCTGCTGTTATGTTTCCTTATGCTTCTAATATTCCATCAATCCAGGCTCTATGGTCTGGAATTCTTGCAACGTTTATTGAATTCTTGTTGTGTTTTGATCTTTCTGCATTGTCACGTGGCCAACCCATTTTATTTGTTGCTTCTTTATATATTCTACTGCGGGGGTTTAACCGTGTATTCTTTTTTTTTTTTTTTTAAATCAGTACTTCATTTCTGATCTAATCTCATAGGCTGTTTCCTGTCATGCGTCTAACACATTTAATGTCAGTAGAGGTTATTTTCTTATTGTTCTTTCATTTTATGGTTAGCGATGAACGAGACTAATTGTAAATAACTGATTCATACGCAAGCAGACATTTAATATGGAGTGCCGGAAGGCTGATAGGTCTCGTACCAATTTCCAGCAATGCAGACATCCTTAGGTATTATACCATTCTCCATGCGGGCCACTTGTTACAACCAACGGCGGACGGGGAGTTTGAAACCCGAGGAGGCCAGGACGAGAGTCTAAACTTTGAGGTTGACCTTTAACCTGATCATTTGCGACATAAAAATTACTGCAATTTGCGCTATTTAAAATAGTTCTTTCAATTATTGCCCCAAAATATCATAATTACATCATAATATCTTAGTTATCTGTAAATTATTTAAATAAATATAATTGTGCTGCTTACTAACATCTCCTTAAGTTATTTTTTAGGGAGCCGCGATAGCTCAGTGGCTAGTGAACTGGACTACAAAGGACAAGGGGTAGGGTTCGATCCCAACCGACGGTTTCCGGGTTCACCCAGCCTTTAATGGGTACCGGATTTTTTTTTTGGAAAGTGAAGCAGCACGGGCGTAATACCGACCACATTACCCCAAAAATCACGTGCCGAAGGTCTGTAAAATGTATGGTCACTAACACCATATTCCCTTTACGCCACTTGGCGTGACGGGGGTACTTTACTTTTTTTTTTTTAACAGTTATTGTTTAGTTTTTTTTTTTCAATATGAAAACGCAGCGCAGTGACTTAGGGAGGTATTAGTAAAACGTGCCTCTTCTTTGTATATACTTCTACGTTACGATAAAGAGAGCTGAAAGCTGTTTTATTAGTTAAACAACCGTTATCATGGCAACCAGAGAGCTCATTATTGAAACGGCCTACATAGTTCTCATACAGATTGCACAGTCGATAGATGTGTTATAGTTTGTTTGAACTTCATAGCGAATTGTAGATTCGATCTCTATAGACGTAATGCCTGCTTATTAGTAATGGCTTGAATTGCTTGAGCAATGTTCGACTATACCAGGGAATACAGTGGCTGGTTGTACGTTGACATTTAACTCATTGAGCTGGATTGTGATTGTGTTATGTATAAAGTAATCGATTCTAACAAGTAATAGATAATATATAATAATCTAAATTATGTACATTTATGTGCGAACTTGCACACAGGCATGCAAACATATTTCATCTTGGTTGTTCTATTACTATTTATGCTATAACAGCTTATTTTATGAAAATACATTGTCGCTGAGAGCGCGGAGACCTTTCACTTACACAAGGACAGCGACTATCAGTCCTGGGTAGTTTTCTCTCTCATTTTTTGGATGGCAATTGTGGTTCTAATATTATTTTCTTTTCTTTCTGGTGTTTCTCTCTCTCTCTCTCTCTCTCTCTCTCTCTCTCTCTCTCTCTCTCTGCGTTCAGGACTCAATCAGAGTAAGGATTCCAGACTCTCATATGAAGTCAGCTGTCAGGCTAAGTGTGTTGATCGCCCCCACAGACAGAACATCACAATTAGAGTCTGTCAGATCCACTCTGACTGAACACCCGTTAATACATTGTACTGTGTTCTGCGCCAGTGGCCCAGTGCATCCGATTTCAGCCAGCATTTTATTCGGGTTTGCTTTCCCTAGCCTTTGATTGTCGCCAATCTTCATGCAAGGCAGCAGATTGTCTTTTCTGTAGGGGGATTCTGCCCTTAGATGGTAGGCCCTCCCAGGTTTACGAGCACCATCTGCCCGAGTCACTAGAGGTGACTAACACAGGCATGCACACACAAAGATGTGAGTGTGACTAACACAGACACGGACACACAAAGATGTGAGATGTGACTAACACAGACATACACACACAAAGATGTGAGATGTGACTAATACAGACATGCACACAGCGATACGAGGCATGACTAACACTGACACACATCAAGATATATGACACATGACTAACATAAACATGCACATAAAGATATGAGATATAACTGACATTGACATGCACACACAAAGATATGACACATGCCTAACATAGATATGCACACAAAGATAAGAGACGGGACTAACATAGCCATGTACACACAAGGATATGAGATTTGACAAACACAGACATGCACACACAAAGATATGAGATATGACTAACATAAACATGCACACAAAGATATGAGATATCACTAACCCAGACATGCACACACAAAGATATGACATATGACTAACACTGGTACACACTAAGATATGAGATATGACTAAACACAGACACACATAAAGATATGAGACATGATTAACACGGACACACCGAGATATGAGATATGACTAACATGACAAACACCAAGATATGAGCCATGGCCAGCACACACAAGCTAAGATATGAGCCATGGCTAGGACAGAAACACAGCAAGATATGAGCCATGGCCAGCACACACAAGCTAAGATATGAGCCATGGCTAGGACAGAAACACAGCAAGATATGAGCCATGGCTAGGACAGAAACACAGCAAGATATGAGCCATGGATTCACTAAAAAACACCAAAAAATGAACCATGTCTAGCACAGAAACACATTAAAGTGCCCATATGCTTGGGCTTGTTGTTTCTGGTGTTTAACAGATGACTACTAAAGAAATAAACAGTCATCTTCGTCAAACATCCTTTAACGGACATTATATGGCTGTAGATGCGTTGTGTTGCGTTTATTTGCGGCTTTCGGCCAACCACATCCGACTTTAGAACGACCTTTTTTGAGTACCGGTTGCTTTCCTTTTTGATCCCTACTCATTTGGCCAGATTAGACTGATGTCTGTTACTGGAGCTATCACAAAGAGGTGGCGTAGAGGGTCCCAAGCCTTTCAGTCAAAACAACTTTTGATAATTTGAGCACACAGACTTCTCTACCACTTTGTGGTGATTACATTTAAGAGGGGCACAGTTGTACATATGCTCTACTGGTAGGGTTTTAATGTATAAACCCTCATTTTGTAGTAGAGCATCTATTGAGTTATAATGTCGCATGGTGTCAGATCAGATCGATCAGGACTGATGCCGTCGGAGCTGGCTCATACCAAGAAGTGGGGTAGTGGTTGGTCTCGAGGCAAGACGCCGGCTTCAAGACTGAGAGGTTGTGGGTTCAAATCCCGGCTACACCAGTTGGGATTTTTATTTATGATTTCTCTCTGCGGCAACCACCCCTGGTCTCATCAGGAGGCCCGGCTTGAAACGTCAATTACTCATCGACGGAAAAAATATGAGTACCTCCGAAGTCGGAGTTATCTGCCTGTGAGGCGAGGGACCCCTATTCACACGGCTGCCAGAGAAAAATGGATTAACACGCAAAATTCAGTTCCTAGTATCTAGGGACTTCGTCAGAGTTAAAAGCTGGCGAATGGAAAATAAAATACCAAAAAGTAGCCAAAGCCCCACTAACCATCTATAATTCTATAGATGTCTTTTGTTTCGATCTTCATAACTAGTTCGAGTCTTTTGTTTCGATCTTCATAACTGGTTCGAGTCTTTTGTTTCGATCTTCATAACTAGTTCGAGTCTTTTGTTTCGATCTTCATAACTAGTTCGAATCTTTTGTTTCGATCTTCATAACTTGTTCGAGTCTTTTGTTTCGATCTTCATAACTAGTTCGAGTCTTTTGTTTCGATCTCCATAACTAGTTCGAGTCTTTTGTTTTTATCTTCATAACTAGTTCAAGTCTTTTGTTTCGATCTCCATAACTTATTCGTGTCTTGTGTTTCGATCTTCATAACTAGTTCGAGTCTTTTGTTTTTATCTTCATAACTAGTTCGAGTCTTTTGTTTCGATCTTCATAACTAGTTCGAGTCTTTTGTTTCGATCTCCATAACTAGTTCGAGTCTTTTGTTTCGATCTTCATAACTAGTTCGAGTCTTTTGTTTTTATCTCCATAACTAGTTCGAGTCTTTTGTTTCGATCTTCATAACTAGTTCGAGTCTTTTGTTTCGGTCTCCATGACTAGCTCGACTTTGAATATATCGTCTCAGCCTAATTTCTTAGGGAATGAATAACTGAAGGCTATATGATAAACAATTGTAATTAGTTGTAGATTGTATCAATCAGAAGACGACAAGCTCCAAATCAAGATGCCTACCATAATATGGGAGAGTGGGTGGTCGAATCAATAACTTGTCGGGCTCCAATCTAGGAAAACTTCGGCTCGAATCCCATTAGGGTCAAACGTTTTTTCTATCGAGAGTGGTATAAAAACTCAGATCCGAATATCTCGTGGCGACTGCACTGGACAAGTGGCCTTTAATCTCCGGTCCTACGAGTCCCCCAGACAGACCCCAGTAATGGGAAATGCCATAAAGGAATTGTTGTAACCATAATGAGAATATATGGGAAGAAGTTATCATTATACAACTTAGAACAGGATGATGTTTATTAATCTTCTCTCGCTGCTGTAACTAAAGACATAGACCTTTGTACAAGAACAGACAACCCATAGCTGCTAGTAGATCAAGTCCAGTTCTCTGAATGTTGCTGTAGTTGGTCTGTTAATGATGTGTTTTTGTTGTATAAATAACTTCAGGGGTAGATACGCCTTCTTTTCTAATTGTTTTGATGCTCGTTTCTTGGTCAACATACTGCTTCTTTACTCCGAGTGTGTGCCTCTGTGTGTGTAAACAAGATGAATATGTTAACCTAAACATGTTGCTATCTCTATGTTAACCTAAACATGTTGCTATCTCTATGTTAACCTAAACATGTTGCTATCTCTATGTTAACCTAAACATGTTGCTATCTCTATGTTAACCTAAACATGTTGCTATCTCTATGTTGACCTAAACATGTTGCTATCTCTATGTTAACCTAAACATGTTGCTATCTCTATGTTAACCTAAACATGTTGCTATCTCTATGTTAACCTAAACATGTTGCTATCTCTATGTTGACTGTCACACGAGAATGACAATTCCGGTCACTGCATGGAAACATTTTCTTTTGTAGTCGTGTCATGGCGGCTTCGTGTTGTTGTTTTTATAATTCGGCAATTGCTAATATATTTAAATGATTTACGGGACAGTCTAGTTGTGAAATTATGTGTTGCTATTCCCCGTTTAGTGTATGTTTTACTTCTGACGTGTGGATGACCATCGTGAAAGAGATATGAGCCTCATCACGTACTAGTCCAGAGGAAGCCATGGAGAGGAGTTCGAACTTATGTCGGAGGAAAGATCTTAAAATAAGTACTTGGAATGTTAGGACTCTATATCAAGAAGGGAAATTGGAAAAGCTGATCCAAGAAGCAGAACGAATAAATATAGATATTTTAGACATATCAGAGACAAGATGGAAAGAATGTGGGTACATAGAAGACGAAAAATATACATTTATATACTCAGGAAACACAACAGAACATCAAAGAGGTGTAGAAATACTGATAACAAGAGAGCTACACAAATATATAAGTACCCACTGGACATACAGTGATTGGATTATACTACTCAAGTTGAAAGCAAAACCATTCGACATATCAATAATACAGACATATGCACCTACTCAAGACTATACAGATGAACAAATAGAAGCATACTATGAAGACCTGACGATACTGTTCTACTAGCAGAAAATCCTAAAGATCTACAACAATTACTTAATGTAATAAACATGATAAGCAAAACATATGGACTAGATATGAATATCAAAAAGACTAAAACTATTATCATAAACAAAGAAAATACTCAAAAACCACAAGTGGATATCAAAATTGAAGGAATAGACCTGGAGACAGTTCAGAGCTACAACTACCTTGGACATACTATAACCAGTGATGGAAAATGTACAACTGAAATAAACAAAAGAATAGGAATGGCAAAAAGTAATTTTAATGTCATGAAGAACATACTAACATCAAAACAAATAACACCAGGGCTAAAACTAAGAACAGCAAAATGTTACATCTTCTCAATATTCATATATGGTGCTGAAATATGGACATTAGACAAGAAAACAGAACAGAGAATTGAAGCCTTTGAAATGTGGATACATAGAAGAATAGGTAGAATTGGATGGACGGAAAAGAAAACAAACGATGAAGTCTTAAAACAACTAAAAATGAAAAGAGAGCTACTAAACACAATTAGAACAAGACAAATGCGATTCTTGGGCCATGTTAAAAGACACAACAGCCTACTGAAAGTGATCCTGGAGGGGAACATACAAGGTAAAAGAGGCAAAGGCAGACCAAGACTAACATGGACGAGTAACATCAAAAGATGGACAAATCAGCCTATGGCAACCTGCACCATCAAAGCAAGAGACAGAGTGGAATGGCGCTCCATGGTAGCCAACCTTCGTTGCGGAGACGGCCCTCGATGATGATGATGAGTCTTGACAAATTGTTTACGCTTTACTTTTGTTATGTTTTCTTTTCTGCTGACATTATGCCCTGGGCTGTTTCATCTTACACATGTAATCCTCAGACAATTTATATCAGAGCGTTCTGGAACCATCACCTTTCACAAGGCACTGGACATTTTGATCATGGATTTTGAATTATCTTTCACTACCATGTATGCGATTCCGCTATGTGGCTTTCATTAAACAGATGTATCAGTTGTGTAGAATCTCCAAGAATTTGCCTTATAAAAAGATATTTGTTTCAGCTACACTTTTTTTAAGATTCCTGTTTTTACAGTCTGTTTATTTGCTCCTTCGCGTCTTGAAAGAAGCAGCAAGAGGATTTCTTAAAGTTCCTGGCATCCTCATGACAACTGTGTGTCATCCCGAGGTCGACATTTTCCCAATCAAATCTTCATTGTGGTTTCCCTTTATTTTCCTAAGCACATGTAAACATGATATCTATCTTTCGTTCTCATGAAGTATTGTCTTTATCTGCAATGTCGTTTCCTGTATAGATTTAACTGCTTTTTGTAATTCTTGCAGTGGCCTATATAGTTTTGTCTGTAGTGATGTATCTAAGGTCCAATGGATTTTCCTTGGTCTACACTATTCAGTGCAGTCTTGTAGTATGATGTCAGCAGTCAACGTGGCTGTCAACATGTACATGTAGTTGTGATCCCGATCTTGAATGTTGTATACACGTGACTGTGGAGTCGATTGTGCCATGTTCTGAGGCGTGCAATGATAATTTGTTCCCATCTATTCATATTATGAAAGGCATCCACATATGGGTCTTCTGATTGATTTGATTATCAATTTCTTCTGATTGATTTGATTATCAGTTTCTTCTGATTGATTTGATTATCAGTTTCTTCTGATTGATTTGATTATCAGTTTCTTCTGATTGATTTGATTATCAGTTTCTTCTGATTGATTTGATTATCAGTTTCTTCTGATTGATTTGATTATCAGTTTCTTCTGATTGATTTGATTATCTGTTTCTTCTGATTGATTTGATTATCAGTTTCTTCTGATTGATTTGATTATCAGTTTCTTCTGATTGATTTGATTATCAGTTTCTTCTGATTGATTTGATTATCTGTTTCTTCTGGTTGATTTGATTATCAGTTTCTTCTGATTGATTTGATTATCAGTTTCTTCTGATTGATTTGATAATCTGTTTCTTCTGATTGATTTGATTATCTGTTTCTTCTGATTGATTTGATTATCAGTTTCTTCTGATTGATTTGATTATCTGTTTCTTCTGGTTGATTTGATTATCAGTTTCTTCTGATTGATTTGATTATCTGTTTCTTCTGGTTGATTTGATTATCAGTTTCTTCTGATTGATTTGATTATCTGTTTCTTCTGGTTGATTTGATTATCAGTTTCTTCTGATTGATTTGATTATCAGTTTCTTCTGATTGATTTGATAATCTGTTTCTTCTGATTGATTTGATTATCTGTTTCTTCTGATTGATTTGATTATCTGTTTCTTCTGATTGATTTGATTATCTGTTTCTTCTGATTGATTTGATTATCTGTTTCTTCTGATTGATTTGATTATCTGTTTCTTCTGATTGATTTGATTTTCTGTTTCTTCTGATGGTATGTAACCGTTGTATCTAGTTGTGTGCATGTTGAACCTTCCATTGCCATCTGATCTGCTCTCTCATTTCCTGATATTCCACAGTGAGATGGGATCCACTGTAAGACGACCATGTGGTGCTTGCAGAGCTCAGTAATAAGGTCTGGAGATGTGGCAATTTTCTGGATTGTAGTGCGTGGAGTACAAATTCACTTGGCTTGGTGCATAAAATTGCTTACCTTAAGCCGTCACGATGCAAGATTTTGGAATAGATCTTTCATTGGATGTCTCGGCAGGCATGACAATTTTTCTGCCTGTATCAGCACCTTTGTGTTCCTCCGTTCTCTCAGTGCTGGTATTTTCCATAATTTATCCATCTCCAATATTGGTGTTGCCATCAATTTTAGAAGCAGCGATCTCTGCAATATGTGCCATTTTGGCACGCAAGCTTTCTGTTTTTGAGATTGTGGTTCTGCCCTATGTGTCGCCTTTGGCTCGAAAGGACAATAGATATATAGATGGAATATTTGTGTTGATTACATTGCTTCTGTGATGACCCTAAGTGCCTGATTTGTACTTTGTCCTGCTCTTGCCGTGTGGTGTTTGATGCTGCGCACCATGCGGATGATCCACATTCTAAATGTGGGCTTATACTCTGTTGGTAAACTTTACTGAGTATTTTCGTACTCATACCCCACGTGGTTCCTCGCAGCTTTCTTAGAATAGCTTAATTCCTACTTGCTTTTTGGGTCGCCTTATTGATCTGCTGTTTCCAACAAGTAGCTTGTATGTCGTCTTTTACAGGCTTATTGTTTATTTAGGTGGCTCCTGCTTTTTGTTTTGGAGAGAGAGTGAAAAGTGTAGTACTGCATTTGTCTGTATTGATGCTGATACATCTTTATTTTTTTTGGCCCATGAGTTGAGTGCATTCATAGCTCTTTACAACTATTCGAAGGTATACTGATCAGGTATACTGTATATATATATATATCTCCAATATGCACGAGTAATATCAAAAGATAGACAAGTTAGCCTGTCAACCTGCACTATCAAACATGAGACAGAGCGGAATAGCGCTCCATGGTCCCCAAAGTGTGGAGACGGTACTCAATGATGATGATGATGTTGTACACATATATATATCCATACATACGTCAATCATGGGATGAGTTGGAGAGGAATTGTCGTTCCTTTATTTATGTTCTTCTGCGTTCGGCTCATCATTGATTATCCCTTTGTGTTCTCTTTTTATTGACCTTCATGTTGGTCCAATAATACTATCTTGTATATTCACAGTATACAATAGAAAGCATATACAATAATAGTATATCTCTCTCTTTCTCTACACAGACACACACATATGTATATAATTATATTTCTACTTGTTCATATTCGTTGTATATGTCAAACCTAAACTCGTAATTCTTGGAGTTATCTAAATGCACGAGCATATATTTAATATAAACTAAATAATACAATAGAAAACGGTGCAGCCCTTGAAATGTGGATTCATGAAAGAATAGGAAGAATTGGGCGGACAAGCAAAAAAAAAAAAAAGACAACGAAGTTGCTTTGAAACAACAAAATGAATTGAATGTTGACAAATGAAATAAATATCTCCCATTATTGTTTTAGAGTTGGCTAGTTTATCCTGCTTTGTACGGTGTGTTTAAATACGTCACAACAAAACCACAAGCAGCTTTCCTCTAGCCAGATTTCAAGGTGTGCTTTACTCAGATGTTATCGCTATCTTTTGATATCGTCTGTGGGTGTTATCAGTTTCCGCGGGACTTTCGGACAATATTACGACGAATACCCGGGGGCTAAGTATTACAATAGAGGTCTAAGTGGCCGGGGATAATAGGCCGGCCTTGAAAGTTTCACACTTCTCCAGCCAGGAAACAGTTGTTTTGTCCGAGCGTCTTTTAGTGCCGGCCTCTAGTTACGCATCCATGCACTACTTACCTTTCTTCTCCTCCCATTTGTTTTCATTCTCAGAGGTTTGAAACGTTTGACACTCTGGCCGACAAAAGAAAGCACCTGTGGACAAGACGACTCCAGCTTCTTTCAAGCGCGCTAAACAGAGCAGCATTAAGAAATGACCGCCAGGTATTGTCCTGACTAACGTTTTAGCTAGTGGTTCTCAACATGCTTCCAGTATCTGTCCCCATTTCTATTTTGTAATAACCAAATAGCATGAACTTTCATCATCATCAAGCACCAGGCCTAATGGCATAGGTGATCATGTCTCTCCACAACTTTCGATCTCGACTGTTCTTTATCATTTCTGTTGTTGACATTCTGCCAAGCCATTCTCTTAAGCTGTCTGGTATTTTTTCTCTTTGCTTCCCTCTATCTCTTCGTCCCTCAATTTGATCGCATGAACCTGACATTACCATATTTATGTTATATTTTTCAATAGGACAAAAGCATACCAAAAAATAAAATAAAATAAAAATATGTTGTTGTTACGATCATCTTCACTGCACGAATTCATAGCTACTTTGATATCCTCCTCGAGAATCATCATCATTGAGTGCCGTCTCTGCATCGAAGGTTGGCTACCATGGATCGCCATTTCGCTCTGTCTCTCCGTTGGTGGTGCATGTTGTCATCGGCTGACTTGTCCATCTTTTGATGTTACTCGTTCATGTTAGTCTTGGTCTACCTCTGCCTCTTTTACCTTGTATTTTCCCTTCCAAGATTACCTTAAGTAGGCTGCTGTGTCTTTTAATATGCCCAAAAAACTCTCAATTGTTCCTCGAGAATATCCGAGGAGAAACCTGACAGACTTGCACGAACTCCGTACCACCGCCTGGGATCAACTGTATGGCTACTGTTTGTTGACAATTTTACCAATGCAGCGCCCACATTTATGGTTTACTATTTTCGATCTTAATTGTCAATGGTCTTTAATGTGCACGGGTGTGCACGGGTGTGCACGGGTGCACACGGGACCTTCTTGTTCATTGCCGTTAAGCGAGAGGGCTAGACATCGGGTCTGACTGTCCAAGGGAGCAGGGAAGGTAACACCACGGATTAAGTGTTCCTATATTTGGAAAACAAAACAAAAAAAAAAAAAAACAAAACAAAACAAAACAAAACAAAACAAAACAAAACAAAACAAAACAAAACAAAACAAAACAAAACAAAACAAAACAAAACAAAACAAAACAAAACAAAACACCACGGCTTTGAAAACAGGTCCTTCCAGTTGAGAGGTCGACGTCGTATCTCTAGAGCACCCAGCGGAGGCGTGCCTCACAGCAGCAGGGCTAGAAGTTGTCAGCGACCCACAGCTGATGGCTTGCGCCAGGTTCGGTGAACCAGAACCATCCAGACCCTACTCCACCTCTCTGTGGTGCCTCTAGTAACAGACTAACCTGTTTTATCTGGCCAAGCGAGTAGGGATCAAAGAGGGAAGACAACCCGGTACTTAAAAATGTCGTGTTGAAGTCGGATGTGTTGGGCCGAAAGGCCAAATAAAACAGTTATACTGCAAACCGCAACACAACGTAGACACGCCCACTTAACGTCCTTTTAAGGGTGGATGACGAAGAGGTATACTCCTTTAGTCATCGGGCGAACGCAGGCAAGCAAGCAGACCACCCTGCTACCAATTATTAGAATATGACGATAGTTAACCAAAAGTTGAATGTTATGGTTGCAAGTTAACTTCTTCTATTGCTTCATTTAATTGTTAATGCTAGTTGTGTCAATAACTGGGCTTTATATCCAAACCTTTACATTTATTGTCTCTAACTCTGGACTGTTGGTACCATATTCTTTTCCTCATTTCTTTATTTCTAATGGTATCTCTTATCTACTCATTAATGTTGAAAGTTCCTTGGACAGTTAAAAAGACCAATGAGGAAATTCTCAAAGAGGCCAACACTAAAAGGGAGCTACTAAAAAACATGAGAAAGAAACGATCAACATTTTTTCAGGCACATCATGGGAAGAGGAAAGTTGGAATATTTGGTTACAACTGGCAAAATAAAAGGAAAGAGAGATCGTGGACGACAAAGAGAGAAAATACTGGATAGCTTGGTGTCATGGCATGGAAAGCAGTCAACAAGAGAACTGATACGATGCACTGTAGATAGAAGATTGTGGAAGGGCATGATCGTCTAATACCAACCGGTATGGCACATAATGATGGCCTACTCATTAAGCACTTTCTGAAGGCGTCTATACCATCCACAGTTTTTGCGATCTTTTCTCCTTCTCTTTGATAACGTCCATATTTGGCAATGGTAGCGGCTTCGTTTAACATGATATATTCTTTCCTTTCTCCATTGGTAGCGGCTTCGTTTGACATGATATATTCTATCCTTTCTCCATTGGTAGCGGCTTCGTTTAACATGATATATTCTTTCCTTTCTCCATTGGTAGCGGCTTCGTTTGACATGATATATTCTTTCCTTTCTCCATTGGTAGCGGCTTCGTTTAACATGATATATTCTTTCCTTTCTCCATTGGTAGCGGCTTCGTTTGACATGATATATTCTATCCTTTCTCCATTGGTAGCGCAAAGTTTGCAGAAATACTGATCTATATATCGCTCTTTTTGTGTTACTCGCCACTTTCTTTTTTAAATAAATAAGGCTATTTGTCCGATTTGAAGGCAAGGCGCTTAACAGCGACAGAGCTGGAATGCTGCCAGCGACTGCTAACTATTGGCTAATGTAAACCAGAACCATTGAAATCCTGGCGAAGTCCCTAGAGACTAGGAAATGAATTTTGTGTTTTAATCCTTTTTTTCCTGGCAGCCGTGTGCACAGGGGTCCCTCGCCGCACAGGCAGATAACTCAGTCTTCGGATGTACTCATATTTTTTTCCGTCGATGAGTAGTTGACTTTTCAAGCCGGACTTCGGTACTGAGACCAGGGGTGGTTGTCTCAGAGAGAAATCACAAATAAAAATCACATCTGGTGCAGCTGGGGTTTGAACTCACAACCTCTCTTTCTCGACGCCGGCGTCTTGCCTCGAGATCAACCATTCCCCAAATAAACCACTGAAAATGGTCTTAGGGAACTTTCATATAAAATAATTGCATGTAAATATATCTTTGCTGCCCCTTTGGAATCAGACACAGAGAACCACTGTTGTACCCGGGTGGAGGGTAGTTAGTGGCAAGCCTACAATTGAATATAACACGACAGCCGAGATAAAAGGTGTCATAAAGATGTCAAATGAAGATAAATAAATCTAAATGAAAAATGGCTATTGTAGAATCGGGTTCAAATATTTCTACGACAATTGATGGTAACGTTTGAAGCTGCTGTCCATTTATTTTCTATTTTATTTTCAGAGGAAGAAAATATTCACCATTCAAGTTCTTTGAACACAATGTCGCTAGTTCTTCAACTGTCGTTAGTTCCTCAACTAGACATAGTTTGAAGTTGGTTTGACATTTTATTTGGCAGAACTAATAAATGTCCTGTCCTCTACATTACACGCATGATGGGGGATTGTGTACGTCCGGTCTGAAGTAGTTCTTGTAATGAAGGTTTAGTGCGAATAAGAATAGAACAATGTAAACGAAATATAGAGAGGAAGAACAGCTTCATAATTAAAGGTGATTCAAATCACAGTTGCAATTACAATTTAATAATAAATCATTCAACGCAGAATTTTGATGCAACAAAACGAATGATAAATGATTGTGAATTATGGCTGACGACCTATCATAAAATGCTTGAGTTTGGAGCCTGCGGGGGATCAGGCCGATTTATTTTTGTATTTAAGTTCTAGATTAGCCGCTCGTGACAACAAATAGTGATTTGTGCAATCATTAATGCCTATAAGCTTTTTCCGTATCGATCACAATACATATAATATATGAATACGATTTGTGCATGTTTTATTTGCTATTTTATTTACTTTGTTCAGTTGTGGATAAACGCTATGAATATATACTGCAGTAACCACCTCAACCAGATAAATGGGCTAATTAAACATTGAATATATACTGCAGTAACCACCTCAACCAGATAAATGGGCTAATTAAGCATCGAATATATACTGCAGTAACCACCTCAACCAGATAAGTGGGCTAATTAAACATTGAATATATACTGCAGTAACCACCTCAACCAGATAAATGGGCTAATTAAACATCGAATACATACTGCAGTAACCACCTCAACCAGATAAATTGGCTAATTAAACATCGAATATATACTGCAGTAACCACCTCAACCAGATAAATGGGCTAATTAAACATCGAATATATACTGCAGTAACCACCTCAACCAGATAAATGGGCTAATTAAACATCGAACAAGATCCATCATCACTGAGTGCTGTCTCCGTTTCGGAGGTACCTACCATGGAGCGCCATTCTGCTCTGTCTCTTGCTTTGATGGTGCAGGTTGTCATAGGTTGACTTGTCCATCTTTTGATGTTACTCGTCCATGGTAATCTTGGTCTTCCTCTGCCTCTTTTACCTTGTATTTTCCCTTCCAAGATTACTGTTAGTAGGCTGTTGTGTCTTTTAACATGCCCCAAAAATCTCATTTATCTTATTTGAATTGTGTTTAGTAGCTCTCTTGTCATTTTTAGCTGTTTCAAGATTTCATCGTTTGTTTTCTTTTTTTCCATCTAATTCTTCATATTCTTCTATATATCCACATTTCGAAGGCTTCAATTTCCTGTTATGTTTTCTTGTCTAATGTCCATGTTGCTGCACCATACAGGAACGTTGAAAAGATATAACATTTTCCTATTCTTAGTTTTAGTTTTAGCTGTGCTGTTATTTGTTTTGATGTTAGTATATTTTTCATAGCATTAAAATTACGTTTTGCCATTCCTTTTCTTTTGTTTATTTCAGTTGTACATTTTCCATCACTGGTTATAGTACATCCAAGGTAGTTATAGCTCGGAACTGTCTCCAGGTCTATTCCTTCAATTTTGATATCCACTTGTAGGTTTTGAAAATGTATTTATTTATGATAATAATTTTAATCTTTTTGATATTCATATTTAATATATATTTTTTACTTGTCATGTTTATTTCTTTAGGTAATTGCTGTTGATCTTGAGGATTTTCTGTCAGTATTATCATATCTTCTATCTATTGACCTTTCGAGCCGTAACCGGCCCATAGGGCGTAGACCAAGATACACCTTCTCCTATATGAATTTTTGTTCTAGCAGTTTTCTTTTAAAGATATTTTATCAAATCTCGCCATCTGTCTCTGTTCTGTGCAAGCAGTTCTATCTCATTGAGGGAGCCGATTCCTGCTGCTCTTGCCTCTCTCATCAATGTTCTTCTCAGTGTCTCCCTGGGTCTTCCTCTTTTTCTTTTACCTGTTGTTTCCCATATGAGGGCTTGCTTTGCTATTCGATTATTATCTCTTCTCATCACATGTCCAACGTATGACCATCGTCTTTTCTTTATTACTGAAGATATTAGTGGTTGATTGGCGATTTCTCTAATTTCCTCGTTTGTTTTGAATTCGTTCCATTCTATACCAAGTATTTTCCTTAGACATTTATTTTCGAATGCGTTCAACTTTGTTTCTATATCTCTTGTTGTTTTCCAGCTTTCACACGCATACGTAAGGGTTGATAGTACATTTGATTTGAATAGCCTAAGTTTTGTGTTTGTGCTAATGAGTTTTGATTTCCACAACTTTTCAAGGCTTCTGAAAGACATTGCTGCTTTAGCCAGTCTGATTCTAATTTCTTTGCTCGTATCCCCTTCTCGATCAATGTGACTTCCAAGATAGATGAAGTGATCGATCTCTTCTACTGGTTTGTTTTCCATGTATATTTTGTCACTTGTTGGAATTAAATTTTTCATGACTTTAGTCTTTTCATGATTGACCTCAAGCCCAATTTTGCTGGCTATTGATGATAGTTCATTTGTGTTTTCCTGCATCGTTTTTATCTGATTGCTGATGAGAACTATGTCATCAGCAAAGTCCAGGTCCTCCAAATGGTCTCCTTGTATCCATTCGATGCCTTTATTACCAGTGCAGCATTTCTTCATTATGAAGTCCATAACAATTCCAAATAACAAGGGCGATAAAATACATCCTTGTTTAACCCCAGTTTCTATTGGGAAACATTCGCTCAGTCCTTCCTCTGTTCGAACTGCACATGTGTAACCATCATACATGTCTTTGATAATATTTATGATTTTTGATGGTAAGCCATATTGCTTCAGAATTTTCCACAAAGAATCTCTATGAATACTATCAAATGCTTTTTTGAAGTCGATGAAGTTAAGTACAAAAGGTTTTTGCTTTTCAATGTGTTCCTCCAATATAAGTCGTAGAGTGAAAATGTGGTCAAGACAGCTTCTCCCTTTTCTAAACCCAGCCTGTTCTTCACGCATTACTGTATCTATTGAATCCTTTATTCTATTTAGGATGATTTTACAGAATAATTTTGAGGCAACTGACAAAAGTGTCACGCCTCTCCAATTGTTACAATCTCTAAGATTGCCCTTTTTTGGATCTTAACAATGATTCCTTTTTTCCATTTATGAGGCGTCTTCTCTGTTTTCCAAATGATGTTGAACATTTTTTGGAGATGTATTAAATTATGGCTATCAATTGCCTTGAGGATCTCAGCTGTTAACTTATCCTCTCCAGCAGCCTTGTTATTGGTCATTAGCTTTAAGGTGGTTTCTATTTCACTCAAGGTGAAGTCATCTAAATTTACATCTAATTCTGCTGCTGGTGTTTCAGCTTCAAAATCTATTAAACTGTGAGGTAGTGGACGGTTAAGAATTTCTTTGAAGTGTTCCGCCCAACGGGCTTTTATGTCTGCGCTTGTTGTTAGCATTAATCCAGATTTGTCTAGAATTGGTGTTCCACTGGATGTATAGGTGTTTGTCAGCATCTTTTGTACAGTATAAAGAGTTCTGCTGTCTCCTGTAATTGCAGCTGTCTCTGCTTTCTCTGCCAAGTTGTCTATATAAGCTCTTGTATCTCTTCTTGCCGAACTTTTCACTTTGTTGTCTAATTCTTTGTATGTTGCTTTTGCCAGAACCTTTCCAAGATCTGTCTTTACATTAGTCATGGCTCTCTTCGCTTCTCTTCTTTCTTTGATGTATTTCCATGTGGTGTCTGAGATCCAAGCTCGTTTTTCCATTTTCTTCAGTCCAGCACTTGCTTCTGCTGCTGTCATTAGTATTTTGCTCTGTGAGTCCCACATTTCATTGATATCTAAGTCTATTTCACCAAGTGCTGAATAACAATTACTTAGCTCTATGTTAAACTTTTCCTTTATTGCTTCATCTTTCAGTTTATGACTATCAATTTTATGTGTAATTGACCTCTTCTGTTGGTTTCTAAATTTTAATCTTATTTTCCCAATGCACAGGTTGTGGTCACTATTAACATCAGCACCTCTGTATGCTCTTACATCTATTAATGATGATCTGAATTGTTGTTTAATACATAGGTGGTCAATTTGATTTGATGTTCTATCATCAGGAGATATCCATGTTGTTTTGTGGATATTTTTATGTGGAAATAATGTCCCACCTATAACTAAATTTTCTATTAAACATAATTCTATTAATCTTTCTCCATTCTGACTTGTTGTATTACAGCCTTCTCTCCCCATCACATGTTCCACTCCTGCGTTATCTTGTCCTACTTTGGCGTTGAAGTCTCCCATTACAATTAAAAGATCGTGTTTTGGTATTTTGTTTATAAGTTGTTGCAGTTGGTTATAAAAATCATCCTTAACTTCATCATCAGCTTCGTTAGTAGGCGCATAACATTGAATAATTGAAAGTCTTCCATGTTTTGTTTTGTATCGTGTTCGTATCAGACGGCTATTTACCGGTTCCCATTCTAATAAACTTCTTGCAGCTTTGTCTGTCATCATTATGCCTACTCCTTCACGGTGTTTTCCATCTTCCCTTCCAGAAAAAACTACTATTTTATTATCAATAGATCTCCTACCTGTTCCAGGCCAGCGCATTTCGCTTAATCCTAAAATATCTAGATCGTATCTGTCCATCTCGCTCGCGACCTGTGCATGTTTCGTCGGAGCGGCCATTGTTCGCACATTCCAGAATCCTATTTTTGTTGTTGTTTTAGGGCCGAAAAAACTATCACTACTATCTACTGCTAATTTACACATTCTGTATCAGGTCTACGTTTCATTAACAACATCGTTTTTACGATAGCGGCTTGTTAAACCTCTGATCAACGGTTCTATACCAAGCCGGAGAAAAATAATTCCTCCATTTTGGAAACAACCGGAAACCGATTGAATATCAACATGATTAATATGTACAAATGCAGACAAGAATAAGGAATGGAAGAAACCAAACTATACATATATTTTATATACATTTATATATAAAGCATGTATGTATATATCACGAAGATACAGACTTTCATTAATGGATGCTTAAGCAGAATAAAAGGATAGAAATGGCAGGACAAAATCACTAACATAGAATCATGGAAATGTACCAGTCAAATACCACTGGATAAAGAGATACAGCGAAGACGATGGCGCTGGATAGGACACACACTACGGAAGACAACTGAGAGTATTACACAACAGGCCCTTTTTTGAAATCCCCAGGGGAAAAGACAAAGAGGAAGACCAAGAAATTCTTGGAGAAGACAGATGGAAGCAGAGATGAAGATGATGGGGAAGACACGGAATGATCCTAAAAGAATGGCAAAAACATAACGACTTGGAAAGTGTTTGTTGAAGAACTATGCTCCACTGGGAGCTAAAATGGTAGAAAATGTATGTATAAACATAACTTGGATGCGAAACCATACAGTTGGAAGAGATGCACTTTGTCGTAGTTTGTAGCGAGCTACGACCACCATCCAAGCCTTTCGGCCCAACACATCTGATCTGTGAATTTTTTTTACTGATATCGCCGCCATGTTGGAATTCCCGTGTCACTTTGGACATTTATTTGAAATGTAAGCGTAATTCAAGCCACACAATTGTCCTCCCTTTATCCAATTCTCATTGATTGTGTCCATCAAGAGTTTTGATCTAACTTTCAAGTCCCCGGCTAACTAACAACGTTACGTCAATGTGACACCAGACGACAAACAATTTAAATACATTTTCATTCGTTCATTCAATGACCTCCACGGCCGAAGAAGGCATATAGGGCGGAAGCTATAGTTCTCCACTAATGACGACTCACTACTAGTTCTTGTAGATCCTGGTCTCATGTTTGAGCCTTCCCTAGTAATTTTTCTGCGTTGCGATTTTCTTGGTCTACCTTGTTTTCTGTTACCACATTGTTTCACACGAATGCCTGACGGGATAGTCTTTCTTCAATCATTCTCAGCACATGACCGATGTTGTTCCAACGATTTTTTCTTATATAGCTCGACACGTATTCTTGTATTAAAATAAGTAGACGAGATTAAATAGCCAGGAAGTGGGGTGACATAGGATAACTCACGAACAGCAGAAACAAGCTCAAGATGCAACAAAGTTTGTCAAATCAACGGACAACTGTCACAACTACTGCCCAACAAGGAAATAACCATACATGCAATTCTGTTTCATCTTCTTCTGTGATCATGACGTCATTCAGACTAGGATTCCGGACTCTCTTATGAAGTCAGCTGTCTGTTTAAGCGATTCGGTTACCCCGTATAGTTTCTCTTCCAGGGAGGTGGGCGTGGACCACATTGTCCTTCTCAGGTCTGTGTACTGGGGGCAATCCTGTAGAACATGTTTTGTTGTCATGTTATCCAGTGTACAGTGTCATTGTCTGATGCATCAAAGCTTGTCAAATCATTGGACAGCTACCATCACTATTGTCCAACAAGGAAATAACTCTAGAGGCAAAACAGACATTCTACAATACGATCTTCATTACATCGTTGTGCTACCTAGGCCTGGACCCTAGACTCAAGAAGAACAATAAGAAAAATAGCCATTAGCGAAATGAAATGTGTTAGACGCATGACAGGAAAGTATAAAAGATAAGATCAGAAACGAAAAACTGAGAAAAAAAACCCTATAAATAATTCCCACCATAGAATATAGAAAAGAAGTAACAGATACAATTATATGATACGCGATAAGACATAAATATCAAAACACAACACAGCGAGCCTAAAATAAACATTGCGATAACACCAGACTCAAGGGCGGACCACGAAAAAGATGGATTGATGGAATATTATAAACAATAGGAAACATAACAGCAGCAGCGATCAACAGAAGAGCAAAAGATCGCAAATTATATCTACTCTCGACGCTGTAAGGCAAATGGGGAAGGGGGAAAAACCAATATTTTGCCTGTCATTTTATGGTAAACACTATGTTCTAATGGCAGTAAACGAAACTCGCTACAAACTACGACAAGGTGCATCTCTTCCAACTGTATGGTTTCGCATCCAAGTTATGTTTATACATACATCTTCTACCTGTTTAGCTCCCAGTGGAGCAATGAAACCTTGATTTCAATATTGTTATCATGTTTCTAGTGATTGATTTCCGTTAATATTAGACAGTTATTGATTACTTCCCTGGTTATTGGCTGCTAGCAGAGAATATTTTTCTTATACATCCTCTCACAGTGTAAAGCGCTACCTTTCAAAACTGATCTTTGATTATCCCTGATCAGGACGATTTGTTTTCTCCCTTTTCTATAGTTTGACCTGACAGTTTCTCCTCCTGTTAGTTGTTTCTGTCAGCCTTTTCTTAGTCGGCATCATCGTTCGCTCCATAAACTACACTTCTTCGCTGTCTCCAATAAATGATGATAATTGTTTAGTTCGGCCATGGTTTACAGCAATTTGCGACGTGTCTGCCATTCAGCCCGCCATATCCGATTTCTGCATGCCATTATTGAATATCGGGCTGCCTTCCCTCCTTCCTAGTGCTTCTAATTTTCAATCGATCCATCTTTTTCGTGATCTTTGGATCTGGTATTCTCACACCGTTTATTGAGGGCTCGTTGTGTTGTGTTTTGATCTTTCTGACTTGTCACGTGGCCAAACAATTTTATCTGTTGTTTCTTTATATCTTCTATGGTGGAGCCTATTCCTTGCTTTTTTCTCAGTTCTTCATTTCTGATCTTATCTCTCAGACTGTTTCCTGTCATTCGCCTGACACATCTAATTTCAGTAGAGGTTATTTTTCTTATTGTTCTTGCATCTAGGGTCCAGGACTGGCATTGGTAGCACAACGTTGGGATGAAGATTGTATTGTATAGTGCTCGTTTTGCCTTCAGAGTTATTTCCTTGTTGGACAATAGTGGTGATAACTGTCCAATGATTTGACAAGCTTTGTTGCATCTTGATTCTATCTCTGCTGTTTGAGAATTATAGTTTGTCATTAGACTTCCTAGATATTTGAATTCCTCTACTTGTTTTAGTTGTCTGCCTTCTATAGTTATGTTGATGTTCTCGTTTATTTTTGGCGACATTCATGACTTCTGTTTTGTTGATGTTGATTTTCGTGTTGTATTTTGTCCCTGTGCTGTTGAGTTTGTTAAGTGTTCTTGTAGGTCTTCTATTGTTTCATATATTAGTGCCTGATCATCTGCAAATAAACGCTCGTTCATCCCCTCTGTCTCTGATGGGTTAGCTAACTTGCATATATGGTCCATGTATGTAATAGACAGCAGGGGGGAATAGTACGCACCCATGTCTTACACCTGATCTTACTTCAAAGTGGTCTGTTTAGCCTGCTGCTGTTCTGACCCTGCAGCTGCTGTTGATGTAGTGACTTTTAATAAGGTTGGTTAGATGTTGGCTTACTCCGTATGTTGTTAGTATCTCCCACAATTGTTCTCTATTTACTCTGTCGAATGCTTTTTCCTGGTCAATGAAGGCTATGTATAAGTTTTGATTGTGTTCTGTCGTTTTTTCTGCCAGCTCTTTTATTGTGAATAGAGCGTCAGTGCATCCTCTGTTTTTTCGGAACCCCATTTGAGAATCGCTTAATTGTAGTTCTATAATTGGTCTCAGCCATTTTTCTACGATTGTGGCCTATAGCTTTCCTACATGGCTGAGGAGAGATATACCTCTATATTGATTGCAGTATCTTATGCTATCTTTCTTTTTCCATATTGGTGCGATGATTGCCTGTTGCCAGTCTTCTGGGACTTTTTGTTGGTGCCGTGCTGCATTGAATATTCTGTGCAGCCATGTCACTCCTGTTTCTCCTGCTGCTGCTATTATTTCAACTGGTATGTTATCTATCCTCGGTGCTTTATTTCTTGGTGCATATGTGGTTACTTCTTCGATTTCCTCTTTCATGATGTTGGGTTCAGTATTTGTGAGTTCTAGTGTGGTTTTTGTTGTCTTATTGGTAGTTGTTGTCATATTTAATAGGTCTTCAAAATATTATTCCCATCTCTGCTGCATATGTTGATTATTTTATATTGGCTGTCCGTCCTTGTCATTTATCAGCTCAGTATGATCATGGTTTTCTTTTCTCGCTCTTGTGGCTTTTACTGCTTTGTAGAAATCTCTTGTGGCTGTCTTGAAGTCCCTGCTCATGTTTCGTCCGAATTCTGTCCAATTCTTTTGCTTAGCTTCTTTGATCAACATTTTAACTCTTTTTCGAACTAAGGCATATTTTTCTTGGTTCTTATTCTCCCTTCAATTTTTAAACAGGTTTTTTTATTCTTTAATTGCTTCTCTGATTGTTTCGTTCCACCATGGGGTGCTCTTTTTCCCTTCTTTTGTCCTTAGCTTCGTTCCACAAACTGTTTTAGAGATGTTGGTTACTGTTTCTTTAAATTGTTTCTACTCCTCTTCTACTGTGCTTACTTCGTTAGGGAGTTTCTTGAATTCCTCTGTTAGTTTTTCTTCTAGGGTTTTCCTTCATTCTTGATCTTTTATTTGTTTTATTTTATTGTCTGTCCTTTCTGCTTCTTTTGTTTGTCTCCGTATATTCTCTTCGTTTTTGGCTGTCTGAGTGTGATCATAACCATCTTGTGGTCCGTGTCGTCTGTGATGTTAGGGATTTCTCTGCTGTCAGTTATTCTTTTCTTGTTCTGTTTTCTTGTTAGTATAAAATCTATTTGGCTTCTGCATGTTGTGTCATATCATTTGTACCAGGTGTATAATTACGACTCTCTGTGTTTGAAGAATGTGTTGGTGATAAATAAATCATTTTAATTACATATTTCCAGCAGTCTGCTTCCATTTTCGTTTAATTCAGCTGTCTCTTATCTCCAAATAGTCTCAAGATATCTCTGTTCTCACTGTTGCATTTCCCTAGCCTTCCATTAGAATCTTCCATCACTAACATGTCGTCGCTTTCGTCAATCTTGTTAATAATTTCATTCCATGTGTCATAGAATTCTTCGCTGTCTTTTTCCTTGTTGTTGCAAGGTTCGTGACGCAAGATGGTAGACATGTCTAAACACGCAGCAACAGCTGCTCGCTGATGAAGAAGAAGAGCGATCTGTTATATTTGTTTCTATAACTTTATATCATTTTTGTCACATGTGATAAGTCAACAGAGATCGGATAGCCAAATAGATAACACAGAGATCGGATAGCCAAATAGATAACACAGAGATCGGATAGCCAAATAGATAACACAGAGATCGGATAGCCAAATAGATAACACAGAGATCGGATAGCCAAATAGATAACACAGAGATCGGATAGCCAAATAGATAACACAAAGATCGGATAGCCAAATAGATAACACAAAGATCGGATAGCCAAATAGATAACACAGAGATCGGATAGCCAAATAGATAACACAGAGATCGGATAGCCAAATAGATAACACAAAGATCGGATAGCCAAATAGATAACACAAAGATCGGATAGCCAAATAGATAACACAGAGATCGGATAGCCAAATAGATAACACAGAGATCGGATAGCCAAATAGATAACGTGTCGCGCTCCCAAATCAGGAGAACAATTGCTCTCACCATGGCCGGGTCCACCCAGTTACTTTATAGCGATGGTGACATACAATCTTTGACCTGAACACCTTGTGGCAACTGCACTACACATGCGACCTCTATTCTTCAAGCAAAAAGTTCACTGACAGCCCCAGAAATGAGACACAAACAAACTGATAGACATGCAGGCAGATGATAAATAAAGTTTAGCTACTCAACTATTTCCATCGGTTGTAACAATTTATGTAAATTATAATTTAGTGGGGAAAAAAAAACTCCGATCAGTTTTTAATAATTTCTATCAATTATTTAGTCTAATAATTATAATGGTTGGTTGGTTGGTTGGTTGGTTCGCCCGATGACTCAAGTATTCTAGAGTATCGTGGTAGACTAGAGTATTCCTCTTCATCATCCGCCCTCACAAGGACGTGTGTTGTGTTGTGGTTTGCAGTATAACTGTTATATTTGCGCCTTTCGGCCCAACACATCCGACTTCAGCACGACATTTTTGAGTACCGGGTTGTCTCCCCTCTTCGATCCCTGCACGCTTGGCCAGACTAGACAGGTTAGTCTGTTACTGGAGGCACCACGGAGAGGTGGAGCAGGGTCTGGATGGTTTTGGTTCACCGATCCTGGCGCAAGCCATCAGCTGTGGGTCGCTGACAACTTCCAGCTCTGGTGCTGGGAGGCGCGCCTTCGCCTCCTAATAATTATAATAATTTATATCAATTATCTAGTCTAAAAATTATAACAATTTCTATCAGTTATTTAGTCTATAATAATTTCTATGAATTATCTAGTCTAATAATTATAATAATTTCCATCAGTTATTTAGCCTACAATAATTTGTATCAGTTATTTAGTCTAATACTTATAATAAATTATATCAAATAGGCCTATATTTTAACAATTATATCCAGTTTCTTGTATTCTTTCTTTTGATATAGTAGTTCACGTCTGTGTTGGGGACGCCTGCATCAGTTGAACAATAGCCTTGCAATCACACCTAGACCAATGAGAATCTACCCAGCTGTCACGTGCAAGCATTACGTCAGCTGTTACAGCAGGATAAATGGCTAACCAGAGCTCAAGGAAGAAAGGGGAACAAACACAAGCGTAAAAGCGTTCATTTATTTCAAACAAAACAGGCAAGAAGGCATTATAATATAGAATTATATTTTTAAATTTTGTTTTAGATTGGATGCTGCAGCTGCCACTGGAACATCCATGTTGGAAGTCTGTCTTCATGACGAGACGTACGTTGCACTTTGATGTTAAATATGTAACCCGGCTCGTCCAATGTCAATGTTTCACCGAAGTCCACATTTCTTCTACCCCCGGGTATAAATATTTCAATATTAAATTTGATAGTACTCATCAAGAACAATCGTTTCTCACCTTCTTGCCGTAGATGACGTGTTTGTTGAGACAGCTAACAGCTGTTTATTAAGTTTCTTGTTGACTTCTCGTCAAATAAACAAAGTTTACTTGCTTTGAGTTTTTGACTTTTTTTTTTAAAGTGATGTGCTCTCTGTTCAAAGTTCAAACTATGTCTTCTAAGTTATTGGTTTTGGGTGTCCGGTTAGCGCAATCGATAGGCGGTTGGCTTACCACGGCAACAGCCGGGGTTCGTACCCTGGCGAGGACACCTGGGTTTTACTAATTCCCTAAAAATTAGTAGGAGCCGCGATAGCTCAGTGGTTAGTGAACTGGACTACTACGGACAAGGGGTAGGGTTCGATCCCAACCGACGGCTCCGGGTTCACCCAGCCTTAAATGGGTACCGGATTTTTTCTGGGAAAGTAAAAGCAGCACGGGCGTAATACCGACCACATTACCCCAAAAATCATGTGCTGAAGGTCTGTAAAATATAGGGTCACTAACACCATATTTCCCTATACGCCACTTGGCGTGACGGGGGGTACTTTACTTTTTTTACTTTTTATTTGCCTGTTTCCAATGTCTTCTAATTTATTGGATTTATGTTCAATTATTTGCCTGTTTCCTATGTCTTCTAAGTTATTGGATTTATGTTCAATTATTTGCCTGTTTCATATGTCTTCTAAGTTATTGGATCTATATTCAATTATTTGCCTGTTACCTATGTCTTCTAAGTTATTTTATTTATGTTCAATTATTTGCCTGTTCCCTGTGTCTCCTAAGTTATTTTATTTATGTTCAATTATTTGCCTGTTCCATATGTCTTCTAAGTTATTTTATTTATGTTCAATTATTTGCCTGTTCTCTGTGTCTTCTATATTATATTGGAGAGAATACACAATTTAGTTGTGGGCAGATTGGGCTACTGTGTTGGGGGGAGGGGTGTTTGAATGTGGACAGATTTTAGCCGGTGCTTCCGTTGGTGGGGGGGGGGTATTTAATTATGGGCAGATTGAGCCGCTGTCTTAGTGTGGGATTTTAATTATGGGCAGATTGAGCTGTTGTCTCAGTGTGGGATTTTAATTATGGGCAGATTGAGCTGTTGTCTCAGTGTGGGATTTTAATTATGGGCAGATTGAGCTGCTGTCTCAGTGTGGGATTTTAATTAAGGGCAGATTGAGCCGCTGTCTCAGTGTGGGATTTTAATTATGGGCAGATTGAGCTGTTGTCTCAGTGTGGGATTTTAATTATGGGCAGATTGAGCTGCTGTCTCCGTGTGGGATTTTAATTATGGGCAGATTGAGCTGCTGTCTCCGTGTGGGATTTTTATGGGTTTTAATTATCCACGACTACTTGTTTGGTGTATTAAGTTTTGACATTGATTTCTCGTATCTTCTCTTGGAGTTTTAATCTGTTGTCTCTTGTGGCGTCCAGACAGAAGTACGCTGTTTTCATACACGTTTGTTTCATTGAAATAGGAACCCTTGACCGTCGAACTGAAATTACTTCCCTTGAGAACTAAGTGTTTTTGTTCATGTTTGAAGATGTGGGAGTTAGTAACATGGTGTTGGTGTCCATACTTGGTAATGGTCGACGGCATATTTTTGTGGATAATGTGATCGGTAACACGTAAAGCTGTTGTACTTTCCCAGAAAAAAAAGTATCTGGTACACATTTTCAAAGGCCGAGTGTGCCTTCAGGCCGCATTCGACCGGGGAAAAAAGTCGTCACCATCTGGAAATTGAACTGGGAGCCATCTGATGCGTGGCGAGCGCACTTACCACTCAAGCACCGTGGCTGTAATTCTCTAAAACTCTCTTCTATTTGTCTTCTCTGATTTCCTCTGCCTCTTCTTATTCAATGTTTCTGCTGTTCCCTTATAAAAGTGACAAAAATATAAAAAAAAAGTGGTCTCCTAATATTTCAAATAAGTTGTTTTTGATTTCCTCATGTCTCAGTTACAACATCCTCATTACTCAACAGAGCGGAGGTAAGGCGCCTCACATCTGATGGCTGGATCGGTGAACTAGAACCATGCAGACCCTAATCCACATCTTCGTGGTGCCTGTAGTATCAGACTAACATGTCTAGTCTGGCCAAGCAGGCAAGAATTGAAGAGGGAGAGCAATCCGGTACTCAAAAATGTTGTGCTGAAGTCGGATGTGTTGGGCCACAAATAAAGCACAAACACAACGCTATCACCCACTAAATCTGCGCCCACTTAACGCCTTTTTCAAGACATATGACGAAGAGGACAATTCCTTCAGTAGTATCGGGAGAGCGACAGAAAGAAAAACAGAGAACTCTACAGTCCTGTCTTTGCTATTGTCAATATTCTTCTCTAGAGCCACGTCTATGTGGCCGCCAGGGATTATTTTATCTCTTGTTCAGCTGTCCATAATTCACTGCCACATGTCAAGACTGACTTTACATTACACTGGAACTGAACTCGTTTTCCAGCTTCGATTGCCGAGTTGCGAAGTGTCTTTTTCATAACAGAAATGCTGCGCTTCTGCTAGCGCTGTTCAGCGGCTCACCACTGCTGTACATCTATCATCTGAGGTAAACAATGTTGCCAGGTATTTGGATTCATTGATCTGTTTGAACCCTTTTACCCCGACCAAACTTCTTCATCACTCAAAGTTGTTATGTGCAGCTATTATTATATTTCCAAGTTGTGTTCTTTCATTTTATTAGCACGGGAATATGCAAAGAATTGCGGTGCTGCGGTAAAGCTATCTAGACTTTTTTTTTGTCCTGAGGAAGACCGTAGATGAGGTCGAAGCGTCACCGGTTTTTCAAATTATTGATTCTCCCATGTGAAGTCGTCACAATAAGCCCCGTTCACTTTGTTTCACTGCCACCCTGAATATTTATTGATTCTCCCATGTGAAGTCGTCACAATAAGCCCCGTTCACTTTGTTTCACTGCCACCCTGAATATTTATTGATTCTCCCATGTGAAGTCGTCACAATAAGCCCCGTTCACTTTGTTTCACTGCCACCCTGAATATTTATTGAATATCCCATGTGAAGTCGTCACAATAAGCCCCGTTCACTTTGTTTCACTGCCACCCTGACTATTTATTGAATCTCCCATGTGAAGTCGTCACAATAAGCCCCGTTCACTTTGTTTCACTGCCACCCTGAATATTTATTGATTCTCCCATGTGAAGTCGTCATAATAAACCCCGTTCACTTTGTTTCACTGCCACCCTGAATATTTATTGATTCTCCCATGTGAAGTCGTCACAATAAGCCCCGTTCACTTTGTTTCACTGCCACCCTGACTATTTATTGAATCTCCCATGTGAAGTCGTCACAATAAGCCCCGTTCACTTTGTTTCACTGCCACCCTGAATATTTATTGATTCTCCCATGTGAAGTCGTCATAATAAGCCCCGTTCACCTTGTTTCACTCCCACCTTGACTATTTATTGATTCTCCCATGTGAAGTCGTCACAATAAGCCCCGTTCGCCTTGTTTCACTCCCACCCTGACTATTTATTCATTTTCCCATGTGAAGTCGTCACAACAAGCCCCGTTCACCTTGTTTCACTCCCACCATGACTATTTATTGAATCTCCCATGTGAAGTCGTCACAATAAGCCCTGTTCACCTTGTTTCACTCCCACCCTGACTATTTATTGATTCTGCCATGTGAAGTCGTCACAATAAGCCCCGTTCACCTTGTTTCACTCCCACCCTGACTATTTATTGTTTCTCCCATGTGAAGCCGTCACAATAAGCCCCGTTCACCTTGTTTCACGCCCACCCTGACTATTTACTGATTCTCCCATGTGAAGTCGTCACAATATGCCCCGTTCACATTGTTTCACTCCCACCCTGACTATTTATTGATTCTCCCATGTGAAGTCGTCACAATAAGCCCCGTTCGCCTTGTTTCACTCCCACCCTGACTATTTATTTATTCTCCCATATGAAGTCGTCACAATAAGCCCCGTTCGCCTTGTTTCACTGCCACCCTGACTAATTATTGATTCTCCCATGTGTAGTCGTCACAATAAGCCCCGTTAACCTTGTTTCACTCCCACCCTGACTATTTATTGATTCTCCCATGTAAGGTCGTCACCATAAGCCCCGTTCACCTTGTTTCACTTTCACCTTGACTATGTATTGATTCTCCCATGTGTAGTCGTCACAATAAGCCCCGTTCACCTTGTTTCACTCCCACCCTGACTATTTATTGATTCTCCCATGTGAAGTCGTCACAATAAACCCCGTTCGCCTTGTTTCACTCCCACCCTGACTATTTATTGATTCTCCCATGTGTAGTCGTCACAATAAGCCCCGTTCGCCTTGTTTCACTCCCACCCTGACTATTTATTGATTCTCCCATGTGTAGTCGTCACAATAAGCCCCGTTCGCGTTGTTTCACTGCCACCCTGACTATTTATAGATTCTCCCATGTGTAGTCGTCACAATAAGCCCCGTTGGCCATGTTTCACTCCCACCCTGACTATTTATTGATTCTCCCATGTGAAGTCGTCACAATAGGCCCCGTTCACCTTGTTTCACTCCCACCCTGACTATTTATTGATTCTCCCATGTGAAGTCGTCACAATAAGCCCCGTTCGCCGTGTTTCACTCCCACCCTGACTATTTATTGATTCTCCCATGTGTAGTCGTCACAATAAGCCCCGTTCGCCTTGTTTCACTGCCACCTTGACTAATTATTGATTCTCCCATGTGTAGTCGTCACAATAAGGCCGTTCGCCTTGTTTCACTCCCACACTGACTGTTTATTGATTCTCCCATGTGTAGTCGTCACAATAAGCCCCGTTCGCCTTGTTTCACTGCCACCTTGACTAATTATTGATTCTCCCATGTGTAGTCGTCACAATAAGCCCCGTTCGCCTGATTTCACTTCCACCTTGACTATTTATTGATTCTCCTATGTGTAGTCGTTACAATACGCCCCGTTCGCCATGTTTCACTCCCACCCTGACTATTTATTTATGTGTTTTTATTTTAGATTAAGTGCCAAAGGTGTGTACAAATGATGCGCACTAACACCTAGTCCACTTGGCGTGACGGGGCTCTTGACTTTACTTTATTTAGAGCAAACTTTAAGAAGCTATATTGTTAATATTAGACAGTTCCTCGTTTCAATGGAGCAGATCAAACTTACAAGTTAATTTCAGGAATAAAATATTACCCCCTGCCCCCTTTGTCAGTTTTGTATAGTGACTGACAACGTTCTCAGACACGACATGTGGATATAATGGTGAATAATGCTCGCCCATACCGAGAATGACATCATCATCATCATCAAGTACCGGACCTAGTGGCGTATATGATCATGTCTCTCCACTACTTTCGATCTCGGCAGCTATTTATCATTTCTGTTGTTGACCTTCTGCCAAGCCATTCTCTTAAGCTGTCTGTTATTTTCTCTCTTTGCTTCCCTCTATCTCTTCGTCCCTCAATTTTTCCAGTTGTTACAATATATTCCAGTTGTTCTCTTCTCATTACATAGCCAAAAAATGATGATTGCCTCTTCCTAATATTGGAAATTAGCTCTCTTTTTGCTTTGACATCTCTCAGAACCTCTTCATTACTCTTCTTAGCTGTCCATGGTATTCTCAGCATTCTTCTGTAAAACCACATTTTTACAGACTCCAGTGATTTTCTTGTCTGTTGTCCTATTGTCCATGATTCGCACCCACATGTTAAGACTGGCTCTACGTAACATTTAAGAACTCTTTTTCTTGTTTCTATTGTCAAAAATGGATTGCATAGTATTTTCCTCTTTTTTTTTTTTTTAAAAGCTGCTTTTGCCTGAGCCATTCTGCATCTCACCTCTTTTGTACATCTTCCGTCTGAGGTTAACAAAGTTCCCTAATATTTAAATTCATTTACCTGTTTTAATATTGTTCCACTTGTCTTTATTTTGCACTGATGTGATGTCTTTTTTCTTTTTCTTTGTTGTTACCATTACCTCTGTCCTTTTCGTATTAAGGCTGAGTCCTTTATTTTTGCTTTCTTTCACTATAATGTCCAACAATTCTTGTAACTCATTTTCACTCTTAGCGATTAATACTGTATCATCAGCATACCTTAGATTATTTATATTATGACCTCCAATTGTTATCCCAGGCATGCCCCTTATGGATCTTAAAATAATCTCACTATAAATATTAAACAAATCTGGTGACAGCACACAACCTTGTCTAACACCCTGTTTTATTTGTTGAAACATTCCCAATTGGTTTCTAGTTCTTATGGCCGCTGTTTGTTGCTAGTACATGTTCTTTATTATTCTTAGATCTTTGCTGTCCATGTTTATGCTTTCTAAAATTTTGATTATTTCTTGGTGCTTTACTTTATCAAATGCCTTGGTGTAATCTATGAAACATAGGTATAGATCTGTTTTCACCTCTATGGCTCTTTCTACTAAAGATCTTATGATATACATGGCATTGCATATTCCTTTATCTCTAGCAAAACCACACTGTTCATCGCTAATTTCTGGACTGATTTTGTTTCGCACTCTTCGCATGATGATTCTCAGTAATATCTTAGTCATATGACTCATAAGGCTTATTGTGCGATGATCATCGCATTCAATCGCACCCGATTTCTTTGGTAGGGCTATGAATATTGATTTGAGCATGTCGTCTGGTATATATCCGCTGTTGCAGATATCCTTCGATATTTTTGTTATTATTTCTATTCCAATATCACCCATGGCTTCAATCTCTTCTTTAGTTATATTATCTGGTCCAGGAGCTTTGCCTGCTTTCATATTGCGCAAGGCGTCTTCCACTTCTTCTCTGAGTATTTCTGGTCCTTCTCCATTATCCTTAATATTTACTTCTGTTCGTTCATCATTATAAAGATCTTTAATGTATTCTGTCCATCGTTCCCTTATGCTTTCTTGTTCAATCAACAGTTCTCCTTTCTTTGATCTTAAACATCCAATTTTTTATTGCGTTTTTCTTCCTGTTAATTCCTCAATTTGTTTGTATATAGTTTTAGCATCTCATTTTTGTTGCCTTTCAATCTCTTTGCATCTCTCTTTTAGCCATGCTTCTTTTGCTTCATCGCATTTTACTACAATTACTTTATTTCACTTATACATCATACTCATCTTTATTTTCTTTATTTCTTCTTCTTGTATCCATTAGCTGCAAAATGTCATCTGTCATCCATTTCTTTCTTGAATTTGTCCTCACTGGTGGTATGAACTCTTTTGATGTTTGTTGCATTGACTCTTTTAGCATTTCCCACTGTTCATCAATGCTTTGTATCTTCTCTATTGCATTGTACCGGTTCTGAATTGTGATTTTATATTTGCCTTGCAGCTTCTTGTCTGATTTGAGTAAATCTAAATTTAATTTGATGTTAACTGAGTCTTGTTTTGTTGTTTTTAATCTTACTCTAAGCTTTCCCACAACTGGTACATGATCACTATTGCAATCTGCCCCTGGTCTAGTTTTCACACACACCAGACTGTTTCTAAATCTATTGTTTATCATTATATAATCAATTTTATTACGTGCGTTGTCCCAGGGCTTTTCCATGTCCACAGACGTTTTGGATGTTGCTTAAACCAGGTGTTTCCTATCATCTTGTTGTGTGTTTTTGCCCAGTCAATAAGTTTCTCACCTCTTTCATTCCTCTCGCCTAAGCCATAATGACCAACTGCTTCCTCAACTCTTTCTTTTCCTACTTTTGCGTTGAGATCCCCTAGAACTATGGTGTTTTTATGTGGTTTGAAATCACGAAGTGCCTTATTTAACTCATCGTAAAATCCTCTAGACTGTCTGCTGTTGGTGCATACGCTTGTATGAGATTTATGTCTATTGACTTTCCATTCAATTTCACTAAAAGGACTCTGTCAGATATTGGGTAAAAGCCTTTCACTGTTCTTGCTCTTTCTGCATCCAAGATGATACCTACTCCTCTTTGGTGTTCAGTACCTCCAGAATAGATTATTTTATGTTTATCAGAATACATCTCCCCTGATCCGGTGTATCTCATTTCACAAAGTCCCAGTAAATGTAAACCCATTCTTTTCATTTCTTGTATGATGTTTTCTAGTTTACCCTTCTGCATGAGTGTTCTCACATTCCAAATACCTATCTTTAGAGTTTGTTTTATCTTTATTTTGCTTACAGTAGCTTGATGACAATCGGGTATCACCTGTAGCACATGATGTCCCCTACCGAACGAGGGTTTTCCGTTGGAATCCCCCTTAACGTTGTTGTGGTTATTTCTATTGTTGTGGCGATACATGATTGTACAAAGAAGTTACGACGGTGGTTTTCTGTTGCCTTCCGTCGGTTTGTTTACGGTTGGCTCCGCTAGCCTTTGACTAAAAGTCTCACCCACAAGGCAGTGGGGTTGTTTTACTTCGGGGTACCCTCCCTTAACCTTTTACTCTCCCGAGCTTACCTGCAAGGCAGCAGGGTAGCCACAGGTTATACTGTTTACTGCATACAGTAGCAGGTAACGATAATACCTTTTTCATAACCACCTTTCTCATTAGCTATAGTATCCGTAATGCTTCTCTTATTATCGCGTTTCCCTGTATGATCTCTCTCATCACATATGCCGTTAAAACACCTCTCTCATTGTCACTGAATCTATAACATTTCTCTTATTCTTCAGTTTCTCTGCAATACATGTCTCACCACCATTACCCCTGCAACACTTCTCTTATTCTCTTACTCTCTAATTTCTCTACAAGACCTGCTTCATTACAACCGCCTCTACAAAAATTATCTCATTTTCCACTTCTCTATAAGACCTGTCTCATCACCACTGCCTCTATAAAATTTCTCTCATTCTCAACTTTCTCTAAAAGACTTGTCTCATCACCAGTACCTCTAAAACACCTCTCTAATGCACCAATGTTTCACCCTATAGTACCTCTTTCAATTCGTGTCACTCCGCTAACAGACCGTGCTTCCACATTTCCCTGTCTCAGCAAACAGCATATGCCACATAACTCAAAGGAAATCAATAACAATCTATAACAAAAATCCACCTCAGTTCCACATACAAAAACACTTAGGAGCAAAATGCAGCGCAATACGTCTGTCTAGGTCTTGTCGACACTCACCAAAGCCCGCGTTGCTCAGCACTTGTCCAACAGCTCGGAATAAAACGACTGAGAGTTTTCGTTGCGACGTCATAACCACACCCACACAGTGGAGCAGCCAGACCTGGATATGTCTCCCCCACACCTCGCGTGAGTCAGACCGTTGCTCACCTTCTGCGGTGGTGTCCTACACTCTAAGACGCACTGAACTACATGATACGTTTCTATAAACTCGGTTATTAATATGCTCTGTCATTAACGGAGCGGCGAGGTCTATGAGTGACGCGTGCATATTACACCATTTCAAGATAAAGTTTACTCACTGTATATTTTACTAGATATAGTGGGTGTGGTCAGAACAGAAAATCCTGTTTGTTTCTTTACGAAAAACTGCATTTGTAAAAATATGTTCTAATCTATTTTTAATTTTCCCTGTAAATAATAAAGGGACGTTTTGTTTCAAAGAAAACAGGAATGAAATGCCAGAGACAAATGTTGAAAGTAACAAGAATAGTTAAAGCAATGATATAAGGAAGCAATGTTGGTTGCACGAACTCTGGACCATACCAAGAAACAACAAATAAAAAGGTTTTGACTTCTAACACGGTAACCATCAGAAAGAATCCCTGCGAGGATCTTAACTCTCGGAATTAATACAAAAATAGTAAAGTCAGATCTGGAAGGGCACGAAACGCCCATCCACCAATTGAGCGGATTGCGGTCAGCGACTCACAGCTGACTGTTTTCGTTAGGATTGGAGAGCAACAGAACTAATAAAGACCCTGTCCCACCTCCTAGCTGTTCTTCGTGAAAACGGACTATCCAGTCTGGCGAAGCGGGTAGGGATCGACGAGGGAAGGTAGCCCGGTACTTAAAAATACATTGCTGAAGTCGGATGTGGTGGGCCGAAATGCGCAAATATACCCAACACAATTGCGCCCACTTAACGTCCAATTAATACGGACGGAGAAGAGAACTATCAACTTATTTAGCAGTCATCGAGTGAACGTCAGAGCAATAAAGAGAAGAAGAAAGATCTAGTAGACTTTTGATCATTGAATGAGCAGACAAAATGATGAGCAAAATGTAAGTCAAACAACGCTGCCCATTCACCAGAAAACTCTCCTCAACGCTGAAAGGCAAGAAATACGGAGTGTAAGAAGATGACTCAATGAGTGTAAGAAGATGACTCAATGAGTGTAAGAAGATGACTCAATGAGTGTAAGAAGATGACTCAATGAGTGGGATATCACATTGATAATGAGTGTGATATCATTTTGATGATGAGTGTGATATCACATTGATAATGAGTGTGATATCATTTTGATGATGAGTGTGATATCACATTGATGATAAGTGTGATATCACATTGATGATGAGTGTGATATCACATTGATAATGAGTGTGATATCATTTTGATGATGAGTGTGATATCACATTGATAATGAGTGTGATATCATTTTGATGATGAGTGTGATATCACATTGATGATAAGTGTGATATAACATTGATGATGAGTGTGATATCACATTGATAATGAGTGTGATATCATTTTGATGATGAGTGTGATATCACATTGATGATAAGTGTGATATCACATTGATGATGAGTGTGATATCACATTGATAATGAGTGTGATATCATTTTGATGATGAGTATGATATCACATTGATAATGAGTGTGATATCACATTCTTTACCCGGCTGAATTAACAAAGGGAGTGTTAGATGAGGATTGAATTCTGAATCACTTAATAACCAACACAATACCCTCCCTAACCACTGCGCTACTGAATCTTCACAAAACGGGACATTTAACGATAATTATGAAGAGATGCAAGTGAAGGGGAAGTGGGAAACGTCATGTGGGCGTGGGATGGGATGCTAGTACCTATTGCTTTCATCTCGCAGCTGTACTGCCAAGTGTGAGAGGTTAGTCTGTGAACTAACCACGAATTAGTCTTATGATGATACAATCTTCTTGTTTTTTCCTTCCTCATTTGCTTTTCAGCGTCGAGGGGAGATATCATTTGCAGTCTTTTGCATTTCTACTTTAATTTGCTGCTGATATGTTTCACAGTATTTCTAACATTCCGTCAATCCATCTTTTTGTGGGCGGCCCTTGCGTCTCGTCACTTTTATTGAAGGCTCGTTGTGTTGTGATCCTCATTCTACACATTATATATACCATGAACATCGATTATCTTTCTTCTATAACAGTTGTTTGTTTTTCTTTAAAAATGGCATTTTAGTTCTAATCTTTCATATCCTGTATTTTTTTGGGTTGCCTTATTTATCTGCTGTTTCCAAGATAGTTTGTTATCAAATGTAACTCCGAGATACGTAGCCTGTATGTCTTCTTTCACAGGCTCATTGTTTATATAGATGGCTCCTGCTTTTTGTTTTGGGGAAAGAGTGAAAAGTGTAGTACTGCATTTGTCTGTATTGATGCTGATACACCATCTATTTGTCCATGAATTCAGTGCATTCATAGCTCTTTGTAACAATTTGGAGGCCACTGTTGCATACTCCTCTGTGCACCACATTACCAAGTCATCTGCATACATTGCCACTTTGATACCATGTGGTAGTTCAGTAACTAGGTCATTGATGTAGATCAGAAAAAGTGTTGGAGATAGTACCCCTCCCTGTGGAACGCCCTGGCGCAGTAAGACCTTCTTACTCTTAAGACCATCCAGTTGCACTCTGGCTCTCCTGTTATGCAGGTATGCTTTGACCCATTTGTACATCCTGCCATTTACTCCATAATTTCTCAGTTTCTTCAAAAGCCCTTCCTTCCATACCTTATCAAATGCTTTCTTTAGGTCTATCCATGCTGCTAGTACCAGTTTCTTTTCTTGAAACGCATCCTCAATTTCCTGGGAAAGATAGGTTGCCTGATCTTCGGTAGAGTAACACTGTCTAAAGCCTGCTTGTTGTGGGACAAGGAGATTTTCACTTTCCAGGTACCACTGCAGTCTGAGATTGATTATACGTTCCATTGTTTTACACAAACAGCTTGTAAGGCTGATTGGTCTATAGCTGGATGTCATTGAACCATCTTTTCCTGGCTTTAGTAATGGTATCATAATTGCTTCTCTCCATGCCTGTGGCACTTTACCTGTGATCCAGCAAATGTTGTAGATCTGCAGTAGTTTTGCTTTAGCTGCAGTTCCCAAGTTCTTAATCATTTCATTAGACACTCCATCACTACCTGGTGACTTTTTCATTTTTAATTTGGATATTGCCAGCTCTAGCTCTCTTTGTGTAATGGGTATTTCCATGACTTCATGTGCAGTCTCTTCTTGTCTTGCATTTTGTTGTTTTAGACGGGTCTCTTGACGTTTCTCTAGGCTAATTTCAATATTGTTGTCATTTGCAAAGGAGTCTGCAAAGTGATTTGCTGCATGTTTACCTGTTAGAATGTTTCCATCCTTCTTCCAACCCAAAAAGCAAGGAGAAAATTGGCTATTCTAAGAAAGCTGTGTGGAACTACGTGGGGTGCGAGTGGGAAAATACTCAGTAAAGTTTACCAACAGAGTATACGCCCACATTTAGAATATGGATCATCTGCATGGTGTTCAGCATCAAACACCACACTTCAAGAACTGGATAAAGTACAAAACCAGGCACTTAGGGTCATCACAGGAGCAATGAAATCAACACCAATATTAGAGATGGAGAAATTGTGGAGGATACCAGCACTGAGAGAACGGAGGGACACAAAGGTGCTGATACAGGCAGAAAAATTTGCTTGCATGCCGAGACATCCAATGAAGGACCGATTCCAAAATCTTGCATTGGGACGACTTAAGAGAAGCAGTTTTATCCACCAAGCCAAGCGTATTAGTAGACAAACACCAGACATGCCAAGAGCTGTTAACCCCCTACTGCCCATACCAGAACAGACTCCCTGGACAGAGGAATCTGGATTATCAGTTCAAATACGGACAGAAGTGAAAGGAATAGTTGATAAAGAGGAACAGAATAGTCTACAGCGAAAAACAATAACTCTCAGTTTCCTGGATGAAGAATACCCACAAGACCTATGGATTCGTGTGTATACAGATGGATCAGCACAGAATGCAGTAAAAAATGGGGGAGCAGGTGCATATATAGAATACCCAAATAACACTAGGGATATGAATAAAATAGCAACAGGGAAATATTGTCACAATTATGATGCAGAAATACAAGCAATAAAGTTAGCAATAGAAAAACTGCTGAACATTAATCTTAGCCCGCAGCCTGTAGTGTTTTGACAGATGCAAGATCAGTACTCCAGGCACTACAATCCAGAAAATTACCACATCTGCAGACCTTATTGACTGAACTCTGCAAGCACCACAGGGTTGCCCTGCAGTGGATCCCATCTCACTGTGGAATACCAGGAAATGAGAAAGCAGATCAGTTGGCAAAGGAAGGTTCAACAGGCACACAACTAGATACACCTGTTACATACCATCATAAGAAACAGATAATCAAATCAATCAGAGGACCACAAGCCCCAAATCAGGATGCCTTTTATAATATGAATAGATATGAACAAGTTATCATTATACGTCTCAGAACAGGACACAATCGACTCCATAGTCACATGTATACAAAATTCAAGATCGGCACCTCAACTACTTGTACATGTGGACAGGCGCCCCAGACTGCTGAACACATACTTCAAGACTGCACTGAATATAGTAGACTGAGGAAAATCCATTGGCCCATAGATACAACACTACAGACAAAACTATATGGGCCACTGCAAGAATTACAAAAGACAGTAACATTTATACAGGAAACGACATTGCAGATATAGACAATGCTTCAGGCGAACGAAAGATAGATAGATAGATATCCTGTATTTTTATGGATAAAGATGTCCTGAGCCTAGGGTATTCCACTCATTGTTATAATTGATATTTTAAGGGAGTGGTTTCAAATTGTAAAATCACGCACAGAAAGTTATCATTTCTAGCTACAGTAAATAGTTACATGTGAATACGATTTTAGAAGTCAGTACTTACAGTAAATAGATGAAAAACTGGCAAGTCTTAGAGTTTCAAGAGTGCAATTTTCAACTTTTAACCACACAAGTTTTAAAATATTCTTCTAATCCCATTAAATATTGAGTTATTAGCGGGTCATCATCATTGCACCCCGAACATGTCCACAGATGCTCACATCCCTCCTCAGCAAATCTCACAGTGTCCAGTGACTGACGACTGTAATTATATAATAGAAGATGCTAGTTTATTTTATTTTCCTGGAAAGACACGCATGACAAATGAACTAAATTATCACTGGTAAACAGCTTTACGCTCGTTGCAGCATTTGCTCAGATAAAGTTAACGTTGTATCTCATGTTTCTCTCTTTAATCACATCGACCTATCTTCTAAAGTTGGCAGTGTTGTCATGACATGTTTTGTTAAAATAAATGTTGCCACTCAGCAAGTCAACAGGGAAGTCAGCAAGGAAGTCAGCAAGGAAGTCAGCAAGGAAGTCAGCAAGGAAGTCAGCAAAAACTGTTTCTTTAAAGCATTTTTAAAAGGAACAACACGGTCCAGTGCTCCCTAATTACAATGGGAGAAGCTGACATCTGGTGGATACATTTGGAGTCTCGGTAGCAGGTACTTCACACAGGGGAAATAAACGATTTCCCGGAAGTATAATGTGTTCATAGTCGGATAACTTTACGTAACAGAGACCCGGGGGAGGGAAACCGCCAGCTGTAGACACCGCTAATTCGATCCCAGGTGATGACGATTGTACGCGACTAGCTGAACGGCTATTTGGGGGGGGGGGGGGGGGGGAACCAGTTTGCCCCAGGGAACTAACATTTCCATTATTACCCCGGGACGATTAACGCGGGAGGGACGATTAACGCGGAAGGGACGATTAACGCGGGATGGGGAAGCCATATGTACAAATAAGGTGCCGAACTGAGGTTGTACTGCGATAAATGGGCGCCTCAACTTACGTATTGTGTCAAATAACGCTTCCATCTGGCGAATATCCGGATGGGCGGGTTACTTTGATGTCTATGTCGTGTCTGCTATAGTTATGAAGGTTATCGAGCAGTGATAAGGTGGGACCTGCAGGCCACTGTTAGTGCACGTCAACAGTGCTTTCATGTTTTACAATTTCATTGGGTTTTTTTTTTTCAAATTATGATTTTGGAGGATAAGGTGTCAGTGAGTACCAGGGCTAAATGCGACTATAACTGAGCCTGAACTTTCTACATTCGACTCCACCTCTTCGAGGTGCCACTATTAAAGAATTAACTGATCTTTTACTTTCTTTCTTTCTTTCTCTTGGCCTCTACTTGATGATTACAAAAAAGATGGTCTTCTTTGTTACCCCTACACCCACCCCCTTTTAACGGACGTTAAGTAGGCGTAGATGTGTTGTGGTGTGCAGTAGAACTGTGATATGTAAGCCTTTCAGCCCAACACATCCGACTTTAGCACGGCATTTTTGAGTACCGGGTTTCCCTTAATCTTCGATCCCTAATCGTTTTCATAGAATAGACTGGCTAGTCTGTTTTTGAAGGCACAACGAAGAGGTGGAGTAGGGTGGTTCTGGTTCACCGATCGTGGCACAACCCATAAGCTATGAGTGGCTGACAACTTCCAGCCCTGCTGCTACCAGGTTCCTCGTCTCCGACCACCTACAGGTCTATGCAGGAACAGTAACAAGAAGAAGAAAAAGAATCCGAGATTTCTTCGTGGCTTGTCCTCGCCACATCTCCATGAAGTAAGATCCGATATTTAGTCCCCTCGGAAAAAGGGGAAAAAAACAGGAGGTCCCGTGTGCACGAGCGCACGTTAAAAAAACCATTGACAGTTAAAAGTCGAAATGACTCCGCCAAAAAAGGTTTCATTACCGAGAGAAACAAAAATTATAACAGAAATCTGACTATACCGAAGACGGATATGTCGGGCCGAAAGTCGCAGATATCGCGGCTTTATTGTAAACTAGCGACACAACGAATGTACGCCCATTTAATAGGTTAGTACTAAAGAAGAATATAGCACAGAAGATGAATCATAAACTTTGTGTTTCAGAAATGAGTAATCAAATCGCAACTAAATTATCTCCGACAGACAGCTGTGATAAGCATGTAATAACAGTGACGAGAATAATCAAACCACGTTAGTAGACGCTACTGCGCCAATCCTACTACGGTTTTAACTGTATGCAAGTCTGGCTTACTAAACTAGGTTAAGGTCATTAGTAGTTAAACTAGCCTTAGTGATTTCATGTGCTCTCCGTGTTTAAACGTGTTCATGAGAGTGCGTCAGTTGGTGATAGGTTTATCTGTAGACACCACATTTTGAATAAATTATAAGCATAACTTTGCTTCAATTAGTTGCTTCCTCGAAAACAGTTAGGGACCTGACCACAGATGTTTGTTGTTATCTCAAACTGGTATTTTAGTTATTATCTTGGGAGGGACCAAGCAAATAATACCGAGTGCTGCGGTAAAGCTGGTAACGAGGAGCCAGTGGTGTTGTGTAGCGTCCACTCCGACAGAATAGGGAGAGAGCTGTAAAAGAGGAACAAAACAAAATCATGACGTTTCGGCTTACCTTCCTCGAAAACCGAGAACAACAACGACAACAACAACGACAACAACAACGACAACAACAACGACAACAACAACGACAACAACAGCGACAACAACAACGACAACTAAATACAGATCAACTTGACTACATGTTCTAGAATGAGCGCAACTAGTACATCAATGAGAAATAAAAAAAAAAATGACATAAGAAGTGAAATGACAAAACGAAAGGAAAATGTACTGCATTATAAATGTATTTAAAAAATAGTTTTCTTGGAAATTGTGCAACATTCATTGATAAAAGTATCCTGAACCTAATATGCTCTTCTCGCTCTTAAACATGTTTTTAGATGGTTTCAACCTGTGACACACGGTACACAAAACCTACAATTTTTAGATGGTTTCAACCTGTGACACACTGTACACAAAACCTACAATTTTTAGATGGTTTCAACCTGTGACACACGGTACACAAAACCTACAATTTTTAGATGGTTTCAACCTGTGACACACGGTACACAAAACCTACAATTTTTAGATGGTTTCAACCTGTGACACACTGTGACAACCTGTGAGAAGCAAGTACTTACGTGAAGTAAAAGAGGTGCGCAAGCAAGGTTATGATATTGTGTACTTGGATGAAACATGGATCAATGCTCACCACACTAACCAAAGAGAATGGCAGTCATCAGATGGAAAGATTAAGAGATTAATACCTAGCAGCAAAGGACAGCGCTTGATAATTGCTCATGCAGGTAGTCGACAACATGGACTAATACAGAATGCAGAGCTCATTTTTCTTTCAAAATCCATAGACAATCGGGATTATCACTCTGAGATGAATGGTCACATATTTAGACATTGGATTGAAAATTCTGTTCTCCCAGCACTAGATCGACCATCTTGCCTAATAATGGACAGTGCAGCGTACCACAACATTGTTGCACTTGAAGATAAAGTCCCGACGTCATCCAGTACAAAAGATGCTATTAAGATATGGCTCACAAAGGAGCACATACAATTTAATAACATGTACTTAAAACCTGAATTACTATCTCTAGTAAAGCAAAAACAGAGGACAAAGATTTTTCAAATAGATAAGATTATCCAAGAGCACGGTCATATAAGTTTGAGGCTGCCACCTTACCATGCTCATTTAAATCCAATAGAACTAATCTGGGCAAAATTAAAAGGACAAGTGGCAGATGAAAATACAACATTCAAAATATGCGATGTAAAGACTCTTGCTAATCTCGCTTTATTAAATATAGACAAAGATTATTGGGCTAAATGTGAAGACCACGTCTTAAAACAGGAAGAGGAATATTGGAAAAATGATGGTTTGTGGAATGTTCAACCCCAAACAGTTATTAATCTTTTAGACTCGTCTGATTCAGAATGAAAGTATATAGCCCCCACAATGTTGACCCCTATATTACCTTAAATTATTTCAACAAACGGTCCTTTTAAGGACCACACAACTATGAAAATTGGACATACAGGTATACCTTGATATTATTATCGTCCGTCCTCGAACTGAGCAGACAATAATTCTCCTGGTGTTTTGTTTTATCCAGTTATTTCCCCATTACGGCCACGCCTTTACCTAGTGAAAATTAATCGTAGACCAGCAACTACGGTAATTTCTATTCTTTAGGGCTTCACAATTTACAATTTTGACAAACATCAAAGAAATATCGCCGCTTTAAGAAAACTGCAGCTGCAAGATATTTGTTAAATATACATTTAAAGGGTCTTTTGCATTCTAATAACATTTGGAAAATTTCAAAAGTATTTAACAAACGGTTAGAGAGTAATAGCGTTTGAAGTTGGGCATATGTTTTGAAACGAGCTATAATATATGCCTTCTTCGTAGACTACACCAAAGCATTTGATAGAATACACCATGAGCAACTTATAGAGTGCCTAAAAGATATAAATCTGAATGACACAGACATAAGACTGATATGTAATTTGTACTGGCAGCAAACAGCAATAATAAAATATAACAAGGAGAACTCTACACCCATTGATATAAAAAGAGGAGTAAGACAAGGATGCATCCTATCACCAAGCTTGTTCAATTTATACACTGAGCAAATCTTTAAAAACATCACTAAGATGCCAGGCCTAAACATTAATGGGAAGATAATCAATAACCTAAGATATGCTGATGATACTGTTCTACTAGCGGAAAATCCTAAAGATCTACAACAATTGCTTAATGTGATAAACATGACAAGCAAGAAATATGAACTAGATATGAATATCAAAAAGACTAAAACTATGATCATAAACAAAGGAAATTCTCAAGACCTACAATTAAATATCAACGTTGAAGGAATACATCTGGAGACAGTCCAGAGCTACAACTACCTGGGACATACTATAACCAGTGATGGAAAATGGAAAACTGAAATAAATAAAAGAATAGGTATGGCAAAAAGTAATTTCAATGCCATGAAAAATATACTAACAACAAAACAAATAACAACTAAGAAAAGCAAAATGTTACATCTTCTCAATATTCCTGTAAGATGCATAAACATGGATATTAGACCAGAAAACAGAACAGAAAATTGAGGCCTTTGAAATGTGGATTTATAGAAGAATAGGTAGAATTGGATGGAAGGAAAAGAAAACAAACGAGGAAGTTTTAGAACGACTAAGGGTGAAAAAAGAACTACTAAACACAATTAAAGCAAGACAAATGAAATTTTTTGGTCATGTTAAAAGACACAACAGTCTAATAAAAGTAATATTATAGGGGAAAATACAAGGTAAAAGAGGCAGAGGCAGACCAAGACTAACATGGACGAGTAATATCAAAAGATGGACAAGTCAGCCTATGACAATCTACACCATAAAAGCAAGAGACAGAGTGGAATGGCGCTCCATGGTAGCCAACCTTCGATGTGGAGAAGGCACCAAATGATGATGATGATGATGAGTGATTCTGAGAACTATTGCCGACGGTAGCATTAAAGTGCAAAGTTTATGTGTTTCAGTGATTCCGAGAACTATTGCCGACGGTAGCATTGAAGTGCAAGGGTTATGTGTTTCATTGATTCTGAGAACTATTACCGACGGTAGCATTGAAGTGCAAGGTTTATGTGTTTCAATGATTCTGAGAACTATTGCCGACGGTAGCATTGAAGTGCAAGGTTTATGTGTTTCAATGATTCTGAGAACTATTGCCGACGGTAGCATTAAAGTGCAAAGTTTATGTGTTTCAGTGATTCCGAGAACTATTGCCGACGGTAGCATTGAAGTGCAAGGGTTATGTGTTTCATTGATTCTGAGAACTATTACCGACGGTAGCATTGAAGTGCAAGGTTTATATGTTTCAGTGATTCCGAGAACTATTGCCGACGGTAGCATTGAAGTGCAAGGTTTATGTGTTTCAATGATTCTGAGAACTATGCTGGCGGTAGCATTGAGGTGCAAGGTTTATGTGTTTCAATGATTCTGAGAACTATTGCCGACGGTAGCATTAAAGTGCAAGGTTTATGTGTTTCAATGATTCTGAGAACTATTGCCGACGGTAGCATTGAGGTGCAAGGTTTATGTGTTTCAATGATTCTGAGAACTATTGCCGACGGTAGCATTAAAGTGCAAGGTTTATGTGTTTCAATGATTCTGATAACTATTGCCGACGGTAGCATTGAAGTGCAAGGTTTATGTGTTTCAATGATTCTGAGAACTATGCTGGCGGTAGCATTGAGGTGCAAGGTTTATGTGTTTCAATGATTCTGAGAACTATGCTGGCGGTAGCATTGAAGTGCAAGGTTTATGTGTTTCAATGATTCTGAGAACTATGCCGGCGGTAGCATTGAAGTGCAAGGTTTATGTGTTTCAATGATTCTGAGAACTATGCTGGCGGTAGCATTGAAGTGCAAGGGTTATGTGTTTCAATGATTCTGAGAACTATGCCGGCGGTAGCATTGAAGTGCAAGGGTTATGTGTTTCAATGATTCTGAGAACTATGCCGGCGGTAGCATTGAAGTGCAAGGTTTATGTGTTTCAATGATTCTGAGAACTATGCCGGCGGTAGCATTGAAGTGCAAGGTTTATGTGTTTCAATGATTCTGAGAACTATGCCGGCGGTAGCATTGAAGTGCAAGGTTTATGTGTTTCAATGATTCTGAGAACTATGCCGGCGGTAGCATTGAAGTGCAAGGTTTGTGTGTTTCAATGATTCTGAGAACTATGCCGGCGGTAGCATTGAAGTGCAAGGTTTATGTGTTTCAATGATTCTGAGAACTATTGCCGGCGGTAGCATTGAAGTGCAAGGGTTATGTGTTTCAATGATTCTGAGAACTATGCCGGCGGTAGCATTGAAGTGCAAGGGTTATGTGTTTCAATGATTCTGAGAACTATGCCGGCGGTAGCATTGAAGTGCAAGGTTTATGTGTTTCAATGATTCTGAGAACTATGCCGGCGGTAGCATTGAAGTGCAAGGTTTATGTGTTTCAATGATTCTGAGAACTATGCCGGCGGTAGCATTGAAGTGCAAGGTTTATGTGTTTCAATGATTCTGAGAACTATGCCGGCGGTAGCATTGAAGTGCAAGGTTTATGTGTTTCAATGATTCTGAGAACTATTGCCGACGGTAGCATTGAAGTGCAAGGTTTATGTGTTTCAATGATTCTGAGAACTATTGCCGGCGGTAGCATTGAAGTGCAAGGTTTATGTGTTTCAATGATTCTGAGAACTATGCCGGCGGTAGCATTAAAGTGCAAAGTTTATGTGTTTCAATGATTCTGAGAACTATGCTGGCGGTAGCATTGAAGTGCAAGGTTTATGTGTTTCAATGATTCTGAGAACTATGCCGGCGGTAGCATTAAAGTGCAAAGTTTATGTGTTTCAATGATTCTGAGAACTATTGCCGGCGGTAGCATTAAAGTGCAAGGTTTATGTGTTTCAATGATTCTGAGAACTATGCCGACGGTAGCATTGAGGTGCAAAGTTTATGTGTTTCAATGATTCTGAGAACTATTGCCGGCGGTAGCATTAAAGTGCAAAGTTTATGTGTTTCAATGATTCTGAGAAATATTGCCGGCGGTAGCATTAAAGTGCAAGGTTTATGTGTTTCAATGATTCTGAGAACTATGCCGACGGTAGCATTGAGGTGCAAAGTTTATGTGTTTCAATGATTCTGAGAACTATTGCCGGCGGTAGCATTAAAGTGCAAAGTTTATGTGTTTCAATGATTCTGAGAACTATGCCGGCGGTAGCATTGAAGTGCAAGGTTTATGTGTTTCAATGATTCTGAGAACTATGCCGGCGGTAGCATTGAAGTGCAAGGTTTATGTGTTTCAATGATTCTGAGAACTATGCCGGCGGTAGCATTGAAGTGCAAGGTTTATGTGTTTCAATGATTCTGAGAACTATGCCGGCGGTAGCATTGAAGTGCAAGGTTTATGTGTTTCAATGATTCTGAGAACTATGCCGGCGGTAGCATTGAAGTGCAAGGTTTATGTGTTTCAATGATTCTGAGAACTATGCCGGCGGTAGCATTGAAGTGCAAGGTTTATGTGTTTCAATGATTCTGAGAACTATTGCCGGCGGTAGCATTGAAGTGCAAGGTTTATGTGTTTCAATGATTCTGAGAACTATGCCGGCGGTAGCATTGAAGTGCAAGGTCTATGTGTTTCAATGATTCTGAGAACTATGCCGGCGGTAGCATTGAAGTGCAAGGTTTATGTGTTTCAATGATTCTGAGAACTATGCCGGCGGTAGCATTGAAGTGCAAGGTTTATGTGTTTCAATGATTCTGAGAACTATTGCCGACGGTAGCATTGAAGTGCAAGGTTTATGTGTTTCAATGATTCTGAGAACTATTGCCGGCGGTGGCATTGAAGTGCAAGGTTTATGTGTTTCAATGATTCTGAGAACTATGCCGGCGGTAGCATTAAAGTGCAAAGTTTATGTGTTTCAATGATTCTGAGAACTATGCTGGCTGTAGCATTGAAGTGCAAGGTTTATGTGTTTCAATGATTCTGAGAACTATGCCGGCGGTAGCATTAAAGTGCAAAGTTTATGTGTTTCAATGATTCTGAGAACTATTGCCGGCGGTAGCATTAAAGTGCAAGGTTTATGTGTTTCAATGATTCTGAGAACTATGCCGACGGTAGCATTGAGGTGCAAAGTTTATGTGTTTCAATGATTCTGAGAACTATTGCCGGCGGTAGCATTAAAGTGCAAAGTTTATGTGTTTCAATGATTCTGAGAAATATTGCCGGCGGTAGCATTAAAGTGCAAGGTTTATGTGTTTCAATGATTCTGAGAACTATGCCGACGGTAGCATTGAGGTGCAAAGTTTATGTGTTTCAATGATTCTGAGAACTATTGCCGGCGGTAGCATTAAAGTGCAAAGTTTATGTGTTTCAATGATTCTGAGAACTATGCCGGCGGTAGCATTGAAGTGCAAGGTTTATGTGTTTCAATGATTCTGAGAACTATGCCGGCGGTAGCATTGAAGTGCAAGGTTTATGTGTTTCAATGATTCTGAGAACTATGCCGGCGGTAGCATTGAAGTGCAAGGTTTATGTGTTTCAATGATTCTGAGAACTATGCCGGCGGTAGCATTGAAGTGCAAGGTTTATGTGTTTCAATGATTCTGAGAACTATGCCGGCGGTAGCATTGAAGTGCAAGGTTTATGTGTTTCAATGATTCTGAGAACTATGCCGGCGGTAGCATTGAAGTGCAAGGTTTATGTGTTTCAATGATTCTGAGAACTATGCCGGCGGTAGCATTGAAGTGCAAGGTTTATGTGTTTCAATGATTCTGAGAACTATGCCGGCGGTAGCATTGAAGTGCAAGGTTTATGTGTTTCAATGATTCTGAGAACTATGCCGGCGGTAGCATTGAAGTGCAAGGTTTATGTGTTTCAATGATTCTGAGAACTATGCCGGCGGTAGCATTGAAGTGCAAGGTTTATGTGTTTCAATGATTCTGAGAACTATGCCGGCGGTAGCATTGAAGTGCAAGGTCTATGTGTTTCAATGATTCTGAGAACTATGCCGGCGGTAGCATTGAAGTGCAAGGTTTATGTGTTTCAATGATTCTGAGAACTATACCGGCGGTAGCATTGAAGTGCAAGGTTTATGTGTTTCAATGATTCTGAGAACTATGCCGGCGGTAGCATTGAAGTGCAAGGTTTATGTGTTTCAATGATTCTGAGAACTATGCCGGCGGTAGCATTGAAGTGCAAGGTTTATGTGTTTCAATGATTCTGAGAACTATGCCGGCGGTAGCATTGAAGTGCAAGGTTTATGTGTTTCAATGATTCTGAGAACTATGCCGGCGGTAGCATTGAAGTGCAAGGTTTATGTGTTTCAATGATTCTGAGAACTATGCCGGCGGTAGCATTGAAGTGCAAGGTTTATGTGTTTCAATGATTCTGAGAACTATGCCGGCGTTAGCATTGAGGTGCAAGGTTTATGTGTTTCAATGATTCTGAGAACTATGCCGGCGGTAGCATTGAGGTGCAAGGTTTATGTGTTTCAATGATTCTGAGAACTATGCCGGCGGTAGCATTGAAGTGCAAGGTTTATGTGTTTCAATGATTCTGAGAACTATGCCGGCGGTAGCATTGAAGTGCAAGGTTTATGTGTTTCAATGATTCTGAGAACTATGCCGGCGGTAGCATTGAAGTGCAAGGTTTATGTGTTTCAATGATTCTGAGAACTATGCCGGCGGTAGCATTGAAGTGCAAGGTTTATGTGTTTCAATGATTCTGAGAACTATGCCGGCGGTAGCATTGAAGTGCAAGGTTTATGTGTTTCAATGATTCTGAGAACTATGCTGGCGGTAGCATTGAAGTGCAAGGTTTATGTGTTTCAATGATTCTGAGAACTATGCCGGCGGTAGCTTTGAGGTGCAAGGTTTATGTGTTTCAATGATTCTGAGAACTATGCCGGCGGTAGCATTGAAGTGCAAGGTTTATGTGTTTCAATGATTCTGAGAACTATGCCTACGGTAGCATTGAAGTGCAAGGTTTATGTGTTTCAATGATTCTGAGAACTATGCCGGCGGTAGCATTGAAGTGCAAGGTTTATGTGTTTCAATGATTCTGAGAACTATGCTGGCGGTAGCATTGAAGTGCAAGGTTTATGTGTTTCAATGATTCTGAGAACTATGCCGGCGGTAGCATTGAAGTGCAAGGTTTATGTGTTTCAATGACTCTGAGAACTATGCCGGCGGTAGCATTGAAGTGCAAGGTTTATGTGTTTCAATGACTCTGAGAACTATGCTGGCGGTAGCATTGAGGTGCAAGGTTTATGTGTTTCAATGATTCTGAGAACTATGCCGGCGGTAGCATTGAAGTGCAAGGTTTATGTGTTTCAATGATTCTGAGAACTATGCCGGCGGTAGCATTGAAGTGCAAGGTTTATGTGTTTCAATGATTCTGAGAACTATGCCGGCGGTAGCATTGAAGTGCAAGGTTTATGTGTTTCAATGATTCTGAGAACTATGCTGGCGGTAGCATTGAAGTGCAAGGTTTATGTGTTTCAATGATTCTGAGAACTATGCCGGCGGTAGCATTGAAGTGCAAGGTTTATGTGTTTCAATGATTCTGAGAACTATGCCGGCGGTAGCATTGAAGTGCAAGGTTTATGTGTTTCAATGATTCTGAGAACTATGCCGGCGGTAGCATTGAAGTGCAAGGTTTATGTGTTTCAATGATTCTGAGAACTATGCCGGCGGTAGCATTGAAGTGCAAGGTTTATGTGTTTCAATGATTCTGAGAACTATGCTGGCGGTAGCATTGAAGTGCAAGGTTTATGTGTTTCAATGATTCTGAGAACTATGCCGGCGGTAGCATTGAAGTGCAAGGTTTATGTGTTTCAATGATTCTGAGAACTATGCTGGCGGTAGCATTGAAGTGCAAGGTTTATGTGTTTCAATGATTCTGAGAACTATGCCGGCGGTAGCATTGAGGTGCAAGGTTTATGTGTTTCAATGATTCTGAGAACTATGCCGGCGGTAGCATTGAAGTGCAAGGTTTATGTGTTTCAATGATTCTGAGAACTATGCCGGCGGTAGCATTGAAGTGCAAGGTTTATGTGTTTCAATGATTCTGAGAACTATGCCGGCGGTAGCATTGAAGTGCAAGGTTTATGTGTTTCAATGATTCTGAGAACTATGCCGGCGGTAGCATTGAAGTGCAAGGTTTATGTGTTTCAATGATTCTGAGAACTATGCCGGCGGTAGCATTGAGGTGCAAGGTTTATGTGTTTCAATGATTCTGAGAACTATGCCGGCGGTAGCATTGAGGTGCAAGGTTTATGTGTTTCAATGATTCTGAGAACTATGCCGGCGGTAGCATTGAAGTGCAAGGTTTATGTGTTTCAATGATTCTGAGAACTATGCCGGCGGTAGCATTGAAGTGCAAGGTTTATGTGTTTCAATGATTCTGAGAACTATGCCGGCGGTAGCATTGAAGTGCAAGGTTTATGTGTTTCAATGATTCTGAGAACTATGCCGGCGGTAGCATTGAAGTGCAAGGTTTATGTGTTTCAATGATTCTGAGAACTATGCCGGCGGTAGCATTGAAGTGCAAGGTTTATGTGTTTCAATGATTCTGAGAACTATGCCGGCGGTAGCATTGAAGTGCAAGGTTTATGTGTTTCAATGATTCTGAGAACTATGCTGGCGGTTGCATTGAAGTGCAAGGTTTATGTGTTTCAATGATTCTGAGAACTATGCCGGCGGTAGCATTGAAGTGCAAGGTTTATGTGTTTCAATGATTCTGAGAACTATGCCGGCGGTAGCATTGAAGTGCAAGGTTTATGTGTTTCAATGATTCTGAGAACTATGCTGGCGGTAGCATTGAAGTGCAAGGTTTATGTGTTTCAATGATTCTGAGAACTATGCCGGCGGTAGCATTGAAGTGCAAGGTTTATGTGTTTCAATGATTCTGAGAACTATGCCGGCGGTAGCATTGAAGTGCAAGGTTTATGTGTTTCAATGATTCTGAGAACTATGCCGGCGGTAGCATTGAAGTGCAAGGTTTATGTGTTTCAATGATTCTGAGAACTATGCCGGCGGTAGCATTGAAGTGCAAGGTTTATGTGTTTCAATGATTCTGAGAACTATGCCGGCGGTAGCATTGAAGTGCAAGGTTTATGTGTTTCAATGATTCTGAGAACTATTGCCGACGGTAGCATTGAAGTGCAAGGTTTATGTGTTTCAATGATTCTGAGAACTATGCTGGCGGTTGCATTGAAGTGCAAGGTTTATGTGTTTCAATGATTCTGAGAACTATGCCGGCGGTAGCATTGAAGTGCAAGGTTTATGTGTTTCAATGATTCTGAGAACTATGCCGGCGGTAGCATTGAAGTGCAAGGTTTATGTGTTTCAATGATTCTGAGAACTATGCCGGCGGTAGCATTGAAGTGCAAGGTTTATGTGTTTCAATGATTCTGAGAACTATGCCGGCGGTAGCATTGAAGTGCAAGGTTTATGTGTTTCAATGATTCTGAGAACTATGCCGGCGGTAGCATTGAAGTGCAAGGTTTATGTGTTTCAATGATTCTGAGAACTATGCCGGCGGTAGCATTGAAGTGCAAGGTTTATGTGTTTCAATGATTCTGAGAACTATGCCGGCGGTAGCATTGAAGTGCAAGGTTTATGTGTTTCAATGATTCTGAGAACTATGCCGGCGGTAGCATAGCTACCAGCAGGGTCTTCCAAGCCGGACAGGTCAAAGGAATAGAGCCCAGACAGAAGATATTGTGAGGGGGAGGGGAGGGGGGTTTGTTTGGTGTTAGGCCAGCGACCCACATGTAGAAAAATGACAAGATGCTGCATAAAAAAAACGAGAACCTACCAATCAAGTCTTGGTGGAACAAGCGGGGCTTGTCCGTCCATGGCTGCCATCCATGACGACCAGAGTTGGAAACCAAATGGAAGTCCCTGTCATGACAACGCCCATTAATGAAATAACAGAGGCTGGCAAGTTCTGGTGAGAGTTGTCCATGCTTGTTCCAGACCCGTTTGGGTGCAGATCTCTTTTGAGTGTCCTTTGTTCCAGACCAATTTGGGTGGAGATCTCTTGTTTGTGCTCTATGCTCCAGACCCGTTTGAGTAGAGATCTCTTTTGAGTGCCCTTTGTTCCAGACCCGTTTGAGTAGAGATCTCTTTTGAGTGCCCTTTGTTCCAGACCCGTTTGAGTGGAGATCTCTTTTTAGTGCTCTATGTTCCAGACCCGTTTGGGTGCAGATCTCTTTTGAGTGCCGTTTGTTCCAGACCCGTTTGAGTGGAGATCTCTTTTGAGTGCTCTATGTTCCAGACCCGTTTGGGTGCAGATCTCTTTTGAGTGCCCTTTGTTCCAGACACATTTGGGTGGAGATCTCTTGTTTGTGCTCTATGTTCCAGACCCGTTTGGGTGGAGATCTCTTTTGAGTGCCCTTTGTTCCAGACCCGTTTGAGTGGAGATCTCTTGTTTGTGCTCTTTCTTCAGACCCACTTGAGTGGAGATCTATTGTGTGTGCCCTATGTTCCAGACACAATTGGGTGGAATTTCTTGTGTGTGCCCTATGTTCCAGACCCAATTGAGTGAAATTTCTTGTGTGTTCTCTAAGTCCCAGACCCGATTGGGTGGAGATTTCTTGTGTGTGCCAATGAAACAGTAGTGTATCAGCTGAATGGTACACCGTCAAAGAAAAAAAAAAACACGGTCAGTTTCTCTTATTCTAGATCAGCTTTGTGGGCTCTGGGAAATAACATAAAGAAACCAGAACTCACACAGTTCATCATAGACATAGATAACCTCATTAATTCATACGACATAAGTTTGGCCATTCAATGGATCCCAGGAAACTCTAAATACACTATAAAAGGATAAGGCAGATACATCGGCTAAGAGATTATCCATACAGACACAATTTAATACCGACATTTCAATAAAAACATTTTAAAAAATCATAAACTCTTAACAGTAGAGAAGATTGCTTAAATGGGCGATGGGGAAAAAAACAGAAAGAGATCTTTCAAAATGACAAGGCCAAACCTTCACGACAACATTAGCAACCTAAAACGATGATACTGAACCACCATTTTCAGAATGAGAACCGTGTGTCACGGAACAATCTCATCAAAATGATACAACTAAACCAAACTTCAACATATCCGCAATGCGAATATCACCATGAAGCAGTAGACATCACCTGCTGGACTGTCCAAAGCTCTCCCACATCATGAAGCAGTAGACATCACCTGCTTGGGTAGTCCAAAACTCTCCCACATCATGAAGCAGTAGATATCACCTGCTGGACTGTCCAAAGCTCTCCCACATCATGAAGCAGTAGACATCACCTGCTTGGGTAGTCCAAAACTCTCCCACATCATGAAGCAGTAGATATCACCTGCTGGACTGTCCAAAGCTCTCCCACATCATGAAGCAGTAGACATCACCTGCTTGGATAGTCCAAAGCTCTCCCACATCATGAAGCGGAAGATATCACCTGCTGGACTGTCCAAAGCTTTCCGACATCATGAAGCAGTAGACATCACCTGCTGGACTGTCCAAAGCTTTCCGACATCATGAAGCAGTAGACATCACCTGCTGGACTGTCCAAAGCTCTCCCACATCATGAAGCAGTAGACATCACCTGCTGGACTGTCCAAAGCTCTCCCACATCATGAAGCAGTAGACATCACCTGCTGGACTGTCCAAAGCTCTTCCACACCATGAAGCAGTAGACATCACCTGCTGGACTGTCCAAAGCTCTTCCACATCATGAAGCAGTAGACATCACCTGCTTGGATAGTCCAAAGCTCTCCCACATCATGAAGCAGTGGATATCACCTGCTGGACTGTCCAAAGCTCTCCCACATCATGAAGCAGTGGATATCACCTGCTGGACTGTCCAAAGCTCTCCCACATCATGAAGCAGTGGATATCACCTGCTGGACTGTACAAAGCTCTCCCACGTCATGAAGCAGTAGACATCACCTGCTGGACTGTCCAAAGCTCTCCCACATCATGAAGCAGTAGACATCACCTGCTTGGGAAGTCCAAAGCTCTCCCACATCATGAAGCAGTAGACATCACCTGCTGGACTGTCCAAAGCTCTCCCACATCATGAAGCAGTATACATCACCTGCTTGGGTTGTCCAAAGCTCTCCGACATTATGAAGCAGTAGATATCACCTGCTGGATTGTCCAAAGCTCTCCCACATCATGAAGCAGTAGACATCACCTGCTTGGATAGTCCAAAGCTCTTCCACATCATGAAGCAGTAGACATCACCTGCTGGACTGTCCAAAGCTCTTCCACATCATAAAGCAGTAGACATCACCTGCTGGACTGTCCAAAGCTCTCCCACATCATGAAGCAGTAGACATCACCTGCTGGACTGTCCAAAGCTCTCCCACATCATGAAGCAATAGATATCACCTGCTGGATAGTCCAAAGCTCTCCCACATCATGAAGCAGTAGACATCACCTGCTTGGATAGTCCAAAGCTCTCCCACATCATGAAGCGGAAGATATCACCTGCTGGACTGTCCAAAGCTTTCCGACATCATGAAGCAGTAGACATCACCTGCTGGACTGTCCAAAGCTTTCCGACATCATGAAGCAGTAGACATCACCTGCTGGACTGTCCAAAGCTCTTCCACATCATGGAGCAGTAGACATCACCTGCTGGACTGTCCAAAGCTCTACCACATCATGAAGCAGTAGATATCACCTGCTGGACTGTCCAAATCTTTCCGACATCATGAAACAGTAGATATCACCTGCTGGACTGACCAAATCTTTCCGACATCAGAGCAACTATTTCCTCAAATAGCTGATAACTTGTACGGAAATCCAATTGAACTCAGACATGCTCACATATTTGATTACATGGCGTTGTGCCAAAAGACGTCAGCTCACAGGCCGCTGGAATCATAACAACAACAACAGCAGAAACAACAATAACCACAACAGCAGCAACAGCAGAAACAACAATAACAACAACAACAGCAGAAACAACAATAACAACAACAACAGCAGCAACAGCAGAAACAAAAATAACAACAACAGCAGAAACAACAATAACAACAACAGCAGAAACAACAACAACAACAGCAGAAACAACAATAACAACGGCAGACGATGAATATGACTTTTCATTCATTTAGTAGTCGCCGGATTAACGCCAGAAAGCAAAATAAAACTTTAAAATTGATCATTTCAAAGCCACACATCAATTCTCTCTCTCTCTCTCTTTCTCTCTCTCCCTTCCTCCATCCATCCATCCATCCATCCATCCATCCATCCATCCATCCATCCATCCATCCATCCATCCATCCATCCATCCATCCATTGGCGATCGGTCCGTCCGTCCATCCATTGATCCATTTATCTCTCTGACTGTCTATCTGCCCACCCACCCCCTGTCTGTCTAGCCAACGTGCCTGCCTGTTTCGTCAAAGCAGCAGACAGAGTTTAACCAGATTGAGATCAGGGCCCCATTCTATGGAACAAAACTTGGAGCTGTGACGTTTTAATGAACATAAAACGTGCGATGGCAATAGATGGCGGGGATTTATTATAGGATTGGAGGATGCGAAAACACCTGAGGGGACAGGGCGATTACAAGATGGAGATTAGATTAATAGGATCGTGCGTTTGTAAACATAACAAATTAATCAAACATTCAGAGAGGAAAATCGATCTGGCTTGTTAGAGGCATGGCATATTTTACAGTTCTACCTCGCATACGAGAATTCTTCAGCCGCGGATTCATCCAAACGAGAGAAGACCAAGATGTCTGACAGCAACAGATTTGTCAGCGAATCCTAGCTGACTTCCGTTTCCAAACATGGTGGAATGAGGTCACATTCGCTGGACCGCTGCAGAAGTTGCATTAGGGAACTGATTAGCTTCGGTTCTACGGTGTAATTTTCTGTGTCTGAGCTAATCAACTGATCCAGTTAGCAAAGTTCGCCGATGATAACAGGTTGTACTCACCTCATTGTTCTTCATTGTCAAGTCAAAATTTTGTGAATACGACCCTTCCCTTGCCTAGCGATATATGCAAATTACATCAACACATCGTGTAATGTCCCAAAACCGTCGATGTAATTGTATGACGCCAAGTTCTTGCATTGTACAACTTCTTGCTAAGCTCTGCTCAGTCTAGTCAGTAGCAGTTTTCACTTTGGAAATTGTGCATCAGCTTTTCGTGTGCTGTTATAGTCCGTTCAGAAGTTCATAATCACACCTGAATTAGTTTTGCGTGATAACCGTTTGTTATTTTGCTTTCAAATTTTTGCATGCAATCTTAGAATATTGATGACGTTATAGAAATATTTTTGCTCTGAGAAATTTGATCTAGTTTACAAGTTTTCTTCTTTAGGCTAGATTAAATTCACCCTGTTCGAATTTGACACCATTTTAGGATATATACATTAATTTGGTGCGGTCGTTCACGTAAAATAGTTTAGCTATTGCAGAAACACTAACTTCAGGAAAATCCCGTGCACAAAACTGAATTGTTATTGAACGACATGACGCACCACGGCCTTGGCATTAATTACCGAAGGGAAGGCGTATTTTTATTAATTTTGTGAAGACTCAGTAGACAATTTGTTGACTTTAAATACCAACATTTATATATAAATTACAATGAGTTTGAAATGCAAATTTATAACTATGCAAAAGGTTACTTTTTTACTATATCAGCACTTCCTTAAGGAATCCAAGATGTGGCATTTATATTGTGATATTCATGACCCAGAGAGACGAACGCAATTCGCGCTTGGTCTTAATGGATCGTCATTTTCTCGTTGGATGAAACAAGACTCAGAGTGCACTCATGTCAATCAAGGAAGGAAAAGGAAAGTCGACAGCTTTGACATGGATGTTATTAAACGTGAGATATTGAAAATGTTTGCTAATAATGTACTTGTTACTCTCAGGAATTTGAAATTAAAATTGCATGCAGACTGCAATATTGACATTTCTAAAAGTACTCTATGGAAGATTGTGCGAGGAGCCGGCCTCACTTTCAGAAAAACTGTTGGGGGCAGGAATATTATTTGTGAAAAACCACACTTGGTCATTGCTCGAAGCAAATACCTGAGACAGATCCGTGAGCGGCGGAGTGAACGGTATGATATTGTATATTTGGACGAATCATGGGTCAACGCACACCACACCTATGCTAAAGAATGGCAGTCAGTAAATGGCAAACTCAAAAGAACAATTCCGAGCAGCAAAGGCCAGCGCATTATATTAACGCATGCTGGAAGCACTGAAAACGGCCTTGTCCATGATGCGGGACTTATTTTCCAATCAAAAAGTACCGACGGTAGGGACTACCATACTGAAATGAATGGAAACATTTTCAGGCACTGGTTGGAGAACGATCTTTTACCAATCCTGGAGAGACCTTCATGCATAGTCATGGATAATGCATCATACCACATTGTCGTATCAGAGGAAGACAAAATGCCTACTGCATCAAATACAAAAGAGCAAATTAGGACATAGCTTGCGAATGAAAATGTCAAATTTGACGACATATATTTAAAACCCGAATTGTTACAACTTGTGAAGAATACGAATAAGAAAAAGGTGTACCATGTTGACAAAATCATTGAGAAATACGGCCACACATCTCTTCGACTCCCTGCATATCATGCGCACCTTAATCCAATCGAACTTGTCTGGGCTCACGTCAAAGGACAAGTTGCAGAACAGAACAGGACGTTTAAAATGTGTGATGTTGAAGTTCTGAAACGCGAGTCTCTCTCAAAAATAGACATTCCGTTCTGGAAGAAGGGTGTTGAACATGTGCTGCGGGTGGAAGATGAGTACTGGAAACGAGATGGATTACTATTTGTCCAGCCAGTAATGATTATCAACCTCTTGGAATCGTCAGATTCGGAATGATTAAAATTAAGATGAATTCAATTCCAGCTGCAGTTAGGACGTCCTGGGGTCTAATGGTGACCGAAGGACAAGACTAATTGTAACCAATTGAATTCATGTTTGCAAATACACATAACAAACAACACCCACAATTAAGCACTATGTAGATACGCCTCTGACAAGAATTGCAGTAAACTGGAAAATTTAACACGATTACTGTAAACTCTAAAATTTGAATCAACTTGTGTGATATCGTCATAAAAGATCAAAGGAATTCGCTGATGTGCAAAATCTGTTGTGTTTGTGGAATAAAAAAATACCAAAATCTTTGCATCATCAATATTCTAAGATTGCATGCAAAATTTGAAACCAAAATAACAAGCGGTTATCACGCAAAACTAATTCAGGTGTGATGAATTTCTGAACGGACTATAGCTTCTTTTACTATAGTAACTGGGATATTGTGAGTGCAGCCATTGTTGTGTGAGCTACGTCATCAAGTTAGTCGCATAGCCCTAGGACGGTCGTACTCTAATCAATGAAAGACAGAGTGGGGTTTCGTACATGACTTGTCAGCATCGGTGAGACTCCCGGAAGTTCGTGATAGCTTGGAGGGTCTTATAGTCTGTTGTTTGATGTGTGGTGGTGATGGACTAATAACCAACTAATTACTACATCAAGCTTGGGCAGATGGTGCTCGTAAACCTGGGAGGGCCAACCATCTAAGGGCAGAATCCCCCCACAGAAAAGACAATCTGCTGCCTTGCAGGAAGATTGGGAACAATCAAAGGCTAAGGAAAGCAAACCTGAATAAAATGCTGACTGAGATCGGATGCACTGGGCCACTGGCGCAGAACACAGTGCAACGTTTTAACAAGTAATCAATTAGACTGGATCTAGATATTGGACTCTAATTATGAAGAGATGCAAGTGAAGGGGAAATGGGAAACGTCGTGTGGGCGTGGGATGGGATGCTAGTACCTATTGCTTTCATCTCTCAGTTGTACTGCCAAGTGTGAGAGGTTAGTCTGTGAACTAACCACGAATTAGTCTTATTACGATGTATTCTTCTTCTTGTTTTCTCCTTCCTCGTGTGCCTTTCAGCGTCGAGAGGAGATATAATTTGCGGTCTTTTGCATTTCTACTTTAATTTGCTGCTGATATGTTTCACAGTATTTCTAACATTCCGTCAATCCATCATTTTGTGGGCGTCCCTTGCGTCTCGTCACTTTTATTGAAGGCTCGTTGTGTTGTGATCCTCATTCTACACATTATATATACCATGAACATCGATTATCTTTCTTCTATCACAGTTGTTTGTTTTTGTTTCAAATTGGCATTTTAGTTCTAATCTTTGATATCCTGTATTTTTATGGATAAAGATGTCCTGAGCTTAGGATATTCCACTCATTGTTATAATTGATATTTCAAGGGAGTGGTTTCAAGAGGAGCAAGAAGAAACTACACGCCATACTGGAGCAAGGAAATACAAAGACTAGAAGAGAATTAGCTGAAACATCACACAGCACAGAGAGCAACATTGCCTACAAAGCAGCCTCGGCCAAATACAGAAGTGAGGTCATGATATTAGCAAGACAGAGTTAGATAGACAAAACAGAGAGCCTTAAGCTAGACAAAAATGGTCATAGACTATGGAAACTTGCGAAAGCTCTGAGCGACGAAAACAACTGCCGACCTCCAATATCATTAACACACAATCAGAACATCCTCACAGGCAAAAGGGCAGCAAATCTACTGATAGAGACTTACAAAAACATTAGTAGAATAAACATTCCAATGGACAAACAGAAAGCTGCAAGACAGGAAAACCAAGATGCAAAACACATGTCTTTAGCACCAGAAGAGCATCAGACGACCATCTTTACCCCAACTGAATTAGATGTTGCTCTCAAAGGATTGAAGCTCAAAAGTTCTCCTGGTAAAGATGGAATCTCCAACGAAATGCTCCTAAATCTGGGACAGAAAGCCAAGAGCCAGCTTCTAAGGATAATAAATGCTAGCTGGAAGAGAGGTCATGTGCCGGCAATCTGGAAAGAAGCTATTATGGTACCCATCCTCAAGTGTGGAAAAGACTCACTAGACCCAAGTAGCTATAGACCAATCAGCCTACTGAGCTGCCTGAGTAAACTCATGGAAAGGCTGGTTAGCAGAAGACTTATGTGGCATTTGGAGACAAAACAACAAATCGTACCACAACAAAGTGGTTTCCGTCAGCACAGATCAACTGAAGACCTGGTCACCTATATTGCACAGGAAATAGAGGATGCTCTACAAGAAAAGAAACACACTGGCAGTGTGGGTCGACATGGAGAAGGCTTCTGATAGGGTATGGCGAGAGGGTTTAAAGAACAAAATTTTTACACTTGGCATCCAGGGTCGTTTATTCAATTGGGTCTCTCAATACCTTCAGGATAGAACGGCCAGAGTACAAGTTCAAGGTTAACTACGTAAGAAGGTCTCTATCGAACAAGGTGTCCCACATGGCGGAGTCTTGTCCCTAACACTCTTTTTAATTGTCATAAATGACATCGTAATGGACATTCCATCCAGAATACACTCAGCAATATACGCAGATGATCTGACATTATGGGCTCGCGTGGAAAGTATGTCGGTGGCTGGACCCAGGATGCAAGATGCCCTAGGTGAACTTGAAAAATCCACGAACACCTGGTTCTTATCAATCAACGAAAAAAATAACTACATATACAATTTTCAGCCTATCAAGAAACACACTCTCTGCAAACTTGAAGATAAAAGACCATACACTTCCTATTGGCCAAAACCCAACATATCTTGGCGTCACCATGAATTGCAGAATGACTTGGAAAAATCAGATAGACAAAGCAAGGAAAAAAGCCAGAAAACGAACAAATATTATGAAGAAATTGGCAGCAACGGACTGGGCGGCAGACAGCAATATTTTTAAAAGACTATACGTAGGAAGAGTCAGACCAGTTCTAGAATATGGAGTCACAGCCTGGACTATGGCTTCCAAATCACACCTTAGCAAAATTAACAGAACACAGAACTAAGCTGCCCGTATCATCACTGGTGCTATGAAATCTACACCTATCAAAACTCTAGAAACAGTAGCAGGTTTACAACCCTTAGATGACAGACGGGTCACTAAAGTATTGCAACAAGCGGAGAAATATAGAAGGCTCCTTAGTCACCCCATGCACCAAAGAATAACAGGTTCCGGAATTGTACGACTAAAGAGGAGCAACTTCACTGCAATTGCCAATGAACTAACTACTGGAGACCCAGTACTTTCCCAAACAATATCGAAACCATTGGGCCCATCTGATATGTCTCCTCATGGAAAACATAAAATACCAGAACTTAAGGAAAATATAACAGGAATCATGAAAAAGGCACACAATCAGACACTGAAAGAAAACACGTAGCAGAAAAACACATACACGATACCTAACCACTAGACTCTTGGTCCCACATATTCATAGATGACTCTGCTACAACCAGATGGGAGCCTTCAACAGTCCAACCAGGTTGGAGCCTTCAACAGTCCAACCAGGTGGGAGCCTTGAACAATCCAACCAGGTGATAGCCTTGAGCAGTCCAACCATATGGGAGCGTTGAACAGTCCAACCAGGTGAGAGCCTTCAACAGTCCAACCAGGTGGGGGTCTTCAAAAGTCCAACCAGGTGGGCGCCTTCAACAGTCCAACCAGGTGGGAGCCTTCAACAGTCCAACCAGGCGGGAGCCTTGAACAGTCCAACCAGGTGGGGGCCTTCAACAGTCCAACCAGGTGGGAGCCTTCAACAGTCCAACCAGGTGGGAGCCTTCAACAGTCCAACCAGGTGGGGGCCTTCAATAGTCCAACCAGGTGGGAGCCTTCAACAGTCCAACCAGGTGGGAGCCTTCAACAGTCCAACCAGGTGGGGGCCTCCAACAGTCCAACCAACCGCAGAGCCTCAGTGAAATAAAACAAATAATCCCGTAACAAGCCAGGAAAACAGAATGGAGGGAGTTACATGGAAAATATGAGCCAGAACACAACAGCTATCAGTGATTAGTGAACTGGACTACAAAGGACAAGAGGTAGGGTTCGATCCCAACCGACGGCGTCCGATTCACCCAGCCTTTAATGGGTACCATAAATTTTTCTGGGAAAGTAAAGCGGCACGGGCGTAATGCCCACCACATTACCCCAAAAATCATGTGCCGAGGGTCTGTAAAGTGTATGGTCACTAACACCATATTCCCTATACGCCACTTGGCGTGACGGGGGTACTTTACTTGTCCTGCTCGGAAAATATTGCAATACAAGGTCTTCTATATCTATGGACTCCACCTTTGCTGAGAATAATTTGTTTCATAAAATTCCAGAAAGTTAAAATTAGCCAAATCTAAATTCCCCGCGTGTCAAGCATCCATGCACTGACTACGTAACCACTACTAAAGACCAACACAGTTGTCGTATCCCACTGTACTCTCCCGCCAATCTCGAGAAACGCTGAACATTCTCTTATCTGCTCTTGTACATTCCTATTAAAGAACGATGCCAACATATTTCTACACTGGAAATACTTGCGTAATCTGACTCTCCTTTGCAGACGGAAAGATAAACAAAATGTTTGATAGACTAGTTAAAGCGCAGTAGAAAGAAGTCAAATTTCGGGGAATAATTAAAGCCAATCACTTCAATAATAGATACGTCTTCTTCCATAAGATAAGCCATCATCTATGAATGTCTGACAGCTTGCAGTTCTGATCGAGCGCCTTTGCCCTTTAGTAAAAAGCTGAGCCTGTGTAACAAATAATAAATCTCGCAATTATTTGATATTCCTATCTGCTATTAAATTCGTAAACATTGCATCTTCCAAATAATTCTTTCTCTTTTGATTATATCTTTTTTTATTTCTTTCTATTTGAAGCATCTGCAAACAGATAAAAACTTCTTGAATGAAATAAGTGCAGTATCATCATCATCACCATCATGTGCCATACCGGTTGATGTAGGCGATCATATCCGTCCACAATCTTCTATCTTCAGTGCCTCGGTACAGAGTATCGGTGTCGTTGCGGCTACGGTCCGGTCGTTTTTATAATTCGGCTCTTGCTGATATATTTACTAATGATTTACGCGACAGTCTAGTTGTGAAATAATGTGTTGCTATTCCCCGTTTTTGTGTATGTTTTACTTCTGACGAGTTGATGAACTGTGAACTTTACCTATGTTTAAGTGGAATATGATTTATTCTTATTTGTGTCTTGTGCGGTTCGACAGGCAAGCACATAGTTCGACTACAATGGCGCTGGGCTGGTATGTCCAACCCGAATGTAAAAAGTATGTGACGGTGGATGGGGCGGAATAATCAGAAAGGATCAACGGGCCAGAAAGCGAAAACAGCAAAGTGTGTGGTACACATAAGGCATATTCAGGACACGAAAGATGAATATGACTGACCACCATGAAAGAGATTGGAGCCTCATCACGTAACACTCCAAAGAAAGCCATGGAGAGAAATTCTATAGTCATAAGAACGAACTAAAAATTACTACATGTAATGTTAGGACCTTATACCAAGACAATCTGCATCATCAAAGCAAGAGACAGATTGGAATGGCGCTCCATGGTAGCTAACCTTCGATGCGGAGACGGCACCCAATGATGATGATGACAATGCATCGTATCAGTTCTATTGTTGACTGTTTTCCATGCCATGACACCAAGCTATCTAGCATTTTCTCTCTTTGTCGCCCGCGATCTTTCTTTCCTTGTATTTTGCCAGTTGTAACAAAGTATTCCAACTTTCCTCTTCTCATGATGTGCCCCGAAAATGTTGATTGTTTCTTTCTGATGTTTTTTAGTACCTCCCTTTTTGTGTTAGCCTCTTTGAGAACTTCCTCATTGGTCTTTTTATCTGTCCAGGGAACTTTCAACATTCTTCTGAGAAATCAAATCTCTGTGGCCTCTAACCGTCTTTTCATTTGTTTGTCCATGATTCGCTTCCATAGGTCAGAATTTGTTCTATATAGCACCGATGAACTCTCTTTCTCATTTCTATTGACATAGAATTGTTGCATACGATAATTTTCATTTTCTGAAATGCTATTTTGGTCTGAGCTATTCTACTTTTTATTTCTGTGGTGCATCTTCCATCTGATGTTATTATTGTGCCCAAGTATTTGAAACAACAAATACTTATTTCAGATTTGCACTGTTTATTTTTATGCTGCATGATGGTGATGATTGTTTCTTTGATATTACAATTACTTCTGTTATCTTACTATTCAGACGTAGACCTTTCTTGTTGCTTTCTTTTACTATTATGTCTATCATTTCTTATAGTTCATTCTCTGTTTCTGCTATTTATTAAGACTGTGCCTTCCGCATATCGCAAATTATTTATGTTGTGACCGTTGACTTCAATTCCTTTTTTGTCTATTATTGATCTCATCATATATTTTAAATATTTTATAGAGACGGTCCTCTTGCATAAAAAAAGAACTTTCTGATATAAATTATCATCTACATTAAACATTTACTTTCTGTCGTTAACTCTCCTCGTTGAATTGGAAACAGGTTTGAAGATAATGCCGAGAAGAGCGGGGATCGCCAGATAATATGCGGACTGCGATCTTAATTATGTATTTCTAGGAGGACATCTTTGTAAGCTGAATTTATCGTCAATTTGGGGTCTAGCTTGCAGTCGCTTTCTAAGTGTGCAGTAATTTTGAGTTATCTTATTGTAGATAAAGCGATTGGGGAAAGAAATAATTTAGAGTTATCTTATTGTAGATAAAGCGATTGGGGAAAGAAATAATTTAGAGTTATCTTATTGTAGATAAAGCGATTGGGGAAAGAAATAATTTTGAGTTATCTTATTGTAGATAAAGCGATTGGGGAAAGAAATAATTTTGAGTTATCTTATTGTAGATAAAGCGATTGGGGAAAGAAATAATTTAGAGTTATCTTATTGTAGATAAAGCGATTGGGGAAGAAATAATTTAGAGTTATCTTATTGTAGATAAAGCGATTGGGGAAAGAAATAATTTAGAGTTATCTTATTGTAGATAAAGCGATTGGGGAAAGAAATAATTTAGAGTTATCTTATTGTAGATAAAGCGATTGGGGAAAGAAATAATTTTGAGTTATCTTATTACAATTGAGGGAGCCGCGATAGCTCAGTGGTTAGTGAACTGGACTACAAAGGACAAGGGGTAGGGTTCGATCCCAACCGACGGCTTTCGGGTTCGCCCAGCCTTAAATGGGTACCGGATTTTTTTTATGGGAAAGTAAAGTAGCACGGGCGTAATACCGACCACATTACCCCAAAAATCATGTGCTGAAGGTCTGTAAAATATAGGGTCACTAACACCATATTTCCCTATACGCTACCTGGCGTGACGGGGGTACTTTCCTTTCCTTTACTTTTTTAAAAATTACAATTGAAGAAGTTGTGGAAAGAAATAATTTCATAATAATTTAGACTCCTGTTGACACCTACACATCTGGTGTTTATTTTGTATTATTATTTATTGCTTCTCTATTTTTTGTATTATTATTTATTGCTTCTCTATTTCCATTCTATGAGTAAATATTTACACATCAACTATCGACCCATCCAGGTCTCACACGCTTTCAAGACTTATAGCTCGATGGTAGCCCTTCTTCTCAATGTAGCCACTAGTTGTCTATAACCTTTTGTACTGTCCGGCTACCTTATCTCATATATATATATGTCTTCATTCGTAGAACTTTATTACATCCACTCAGTGAAATAGCTACAGTTTATCTTTTAGAATGCACATACACAGTTATAAACTTGATCACAGCCGAACTCACTAGCCGATATGGAACTAATCTTAGCCATCTTGGAAAACTAGCGCAAGTATACACGCAGAGGAAACCAATTAAATAGGTTGGATCAGGTCTGCACATCTTGTTTCGGACTCCCAGGACAGGACCTTTTATGGGACCCTCAATCCCAGACCCCCACCCCCTCAAGCTAGGGCCAGTCAGTCAACCCCTTGTGCGGACCACGAAAACCTGGCGATGAACCAGGTTGCCCGTAATTTCTTCACAACAGTCAGACCGACAAGGAAAACGTCACAAGAGATGGGCAAGCGGCGTATGTGATTCCAAAAGAAGTAGTAAGATTACCAAAAGAGCAGTACAACTAAAGTTCCATCCACCCTCGAAAGTAAAAGGCAATGAAGGAAAGAGGGAAAGGAGATACAACAGTTTCTCCATCTTTAGTTGCCTTACAGCGTCGAAGGAAAATATGTTTAGGTGAACTCTCTGTCTCATGCCTTCCCACAGCAGTTTGTTATAATGGCAAATCTGAGTCCCCGGAGTGCGGTATTCAGTTGTTTACCTTTTAAGCTACAGCTTCTACTAATCACTTGAAATGTGTAATAGATGAGGTGTGTGTGTGTTTGAGTTTCCTGGAAAAACACAAATGATCAAATTGACTCAAGTGTTGGTGATAAACAATTGTATGGCACTCATCGTATTATATTAGCATACATTGAGTCGTACATAGCGACATTAAGTCGTACATAGCGACAGACATTGCGTCGCACATAGCGACACTGAGTCGCACATAGCGACATTGAGTCGTGCATAGCGACATTGAGTCGTACATAGCGACAGACATTGAGTCGCACATAGCGACATTGAGTCGTATATAGCGTATTTTTTTTTGTTAAAACAGCAAGAACATTGGGCAATGACTAACAATGTTAATACTGGTTTGTGCCGATGTGGGCGGTTGGTATGATAAAGGAGATATGAATGGTTGACATAATAAGGAAGATATGAATGTTTGACATAATAAAGGAGATATGAATGTTTGACATAATAAAGGAGATATGAATGGTTAGCATAATAAATGAGATATGAATGGTTGGCATAATAAATGAGATATGAATGGTTGGCATAATAAATGAGATATGAATAGTTGACATAATAAAGGAGATATGAATGGTTGGCATAATAAAGGAGATATGAATGGCTGACATAATAAAGTAGATATGAATGGTTGACATAATAAAGAAGATATGAATGGTTGGCATAAAAAAGGAGATATGAATGGTTGACATAATAAAGGAGATATGAATTGTAGGCATAATAAAGGAGATCTGAATGGTTGACATAATAAAGGAGATATGAATGGTTGACATAAAAAAGAAGATATGAATGGTTGACATAATAAAGGAGATATGAATTGTTGGCATAATAAAGGAGATCTGAATGGTTGACATAATAAAGGAGATATGAATTGTTGGCATAATAAAGAAGATATGAATGGTTGACATAATAAGGAAGATATGAATGGTTGACATAAAAAAGAAGATATGAATGGTTGACATAATAAAGAAGATATGAATTGTTGGCATAATAAAGAAGATATGAATGGCTGACATAATAAAGGAGATATGAATTGTTGGCATAATAAAGGAGATCTGAATGGTTGACATAATAAAGGAGATATGAATTGTTGGCATAATAAAGAAGATATGAATGGTTGACATAATAAAGGAGATATGAATTGTTGGCATAATAAAGGAGATATGAATTGTTGGCATAATAAAGGAGATCTGAATGGTTGGCATAATAAAGGAGATCTGAATGGTTGACATAATAAGGAAGATATGAATGGTTGACATAAAAAAGAAGATATGAATGGTTGACATAAAAAAGAAGATATGAATGGTTGACATAATAAAGGAGATCTGAATGGTTGACATAATAAAGGAGATATGAATTGTTGGCATAATAAAGGATATATGAATTGTTGGCATAATAAAGGAGATCTGAATGGTTGGCATAATAAAGGAGATCTGAATGGTTGACATAATAAGGAAGATATGAATGGTTGACATAAAAAAGAAGATATGAATGGTTGACATAAAAAAGAAGATATGAATGGTTGACATAATAAGGAAGATATGAATGGTTGACATAATAAGGAAGATATGAATGGTTGACATAAAAAAGAAGATATGAATGGCTGACATAATAAAGGAGATATGAATGGTTGACATAATAAAGGAGATATGAATGGCTGACATAATAAAGGAGATATGAATGGTTGACATAATAAAGGAAGATATGAATGGTTGACATAATAAAGGAAGATATGAATGGCTGACATAATAAAGGAGATATGAATGGCTGACATAATAAAGGAGATATGAATGGCTGACATAATAAAGGAAGATATGAATGGCTGACATAATAAAGGAGATATGAGTGGTTGACATAATAAGGAAGATATGAATGGTTGACATAAAAAAGAAGATATGAATGGCTGACATAATAAGGAAGATATGAATGGTTGACATAAAAAAGAAGATATGAATGGCTGACATAAAAAAGAAGATATGAATGGCTGACATAATAAAGGAGATATGAATGGTTGACATAATAAGGAAGATATGAATGGCTGACATAATAAAGGAGATATGAATGGTTGACATAATAAAGGAAGATATGAATGGCTGACATAATAAAGGAGATATGAATGGCTGACATAATAAAGGAAGATATGAATGGCTGACATAATAAAGGAGATATGAATGGCTGACATAATAAAGGAGATATGAATGGTTGACATAATAAAGGAAGATATGAATGGCTGACATAATAAAGGAGATATGAATGGCTGACATAATAAAGGAGATATGAATGGCTGACATAATAAAGGAAGATATGAATGGCTGACATAATAAAGGAGATATGAATGGTTGACATAATAAGGAAGATATGAATGGTTGACATAAAAAAGAAGATATGAATGGCTGACATAAAAAAGAAGATATGAATGGTTGACATAAAAAAGAAGATATGAATGGCTGACATAAAAAAGAAGATATGAATGGTTGACATAATAAAGAAGATATGAATGGTTGACATAATAAAGGAGATATGAATGGTTGACATAATAAGGAAGATATGAATGGTTGACATAAAAAAGAAGATATGAATGGTTGACATAATAACGAAGATATGAATGGTTGACATAATAAATTTGACGATTACTCACCATTTCACGTCCAACCTTAAAGAATGAAGTTATATTGCCCATATTGTGTTATTTCGAATATTGACATTTTGTGTACCGGGTTTGCCCTCCCTCTAAGGTCTCTAATCCATTATCCATATTTACTAAGTTGCTTTCAGAGATACCTGGGGAATTTGTTAGGATCTCGACCACTTCAGGCTCACTGAGGCTAATGCAAGCTACCCACTATAAGTCGCTAACAGCGTTCATTGCCAGTATGTTTTTTTTATTAACCTTTTGTTTCAGAATATTCTTCTTGACTTGATCCTATTCTATATATATTCGATGAAGCCAAATCTATCATCAAAAACCAGTACCATGAAAAACGGAAACCAGAACACGCAAAGTATAACGAGTGGGATGGATACCTGCAACTATCAAGGAGGGATCAAGTCATCATACTTCGCCTACGCACAGGCCACAACAGAATGAAAAACCACATGATCACCAAACTCAAAATAGGAACTACCAGCCAGTGCCACTGTACCCTGGATAACATGACAACAAAACCCTTTCTACATGATTGCCCCCTCCCCCCCGTACACAGACCTGAGGAGGACAATGTGGTCCACACCCACCGCCCTGGAAGAGAAACGCTAAGTGGCAACTGAATCACTTCAACAGACAGCTGCCTTCATAAGAGAGTCCGGAGTCCTAGTCTTAATGAGCAATGATCGCAGAAGAAAAATCCTATTCTTTAATAAATTGTCTAGTTTATCCCCTCGTTTATAATTTCTTTATTCCCAACTATTTTGATGTTACTCATCCATGTTAGTCTTGGTCTGCCTCTGCCTCTTTTACCTTGTATTTTCCCATCCAGGATTACTTTTAGTAGGCTGTTGTGTCTTTTAACATGGCCCCAAAATCGCATTTGTTTTGTTTGAATTGTGTTTAGTAGTTATCTTTGTGAACGATGTAGGGGCAGACAAAGTCTGGAGTAGACAAACAACATCACGAGGTGCACTGGAGAATACACGAAAGTGGCTATGACCAACGCAACAGGCGATGAAATGATTAACAAGTGCAGTTACAGTCAATGATTTCTATAGCCCTTTCAGACCTGACTGTTTTGTTGTTGCGATTTAAAAAAAAAAACAAATGTGAAGACAGTAATGACCTCTAACAACAATACAACGTGTATCGTCATGTGCCATACCGGTTAGCGTTGCGATTATGTCATCACACACACATAGACCCTCAACGAACTAAACAAATGAAACACACACACACACACAAACTCTCAACGAACTAAACAAATGAAAACACACACACTGACCCTCAACCTTTATTTCCGCATAAGTTTCCTGGTTTATGTTTTTTCTCACTTGTTTTAATTAAGCAATAGTTTACGCTCACGTAGACAATTCTGTGTTCCGAATCTGTCCTCCATTCTACAATATAAATAGAAGAATGAAATATCATAAAACGTCAACACGTGAATCGTCATAAAACTGCATTGTTGATTATTTTTCTGCTCAGACAGGGAATCGGCAGGTCGACGTGACCAAGGCACACGTAATCCGGTCAGATATCGGATCGTGCTACTCTTATTCCGGTTTCCTGGCAGCGGGATTTATTTGGCAGTGCTGGAACTGAACTTGCACGGAAGATATTTCTTTCATGTTTCTGCAATGTCAGCAAAACGTGTAGGCCGAACCTGTCTGTAGACACGTTAATGTTGGCGGCTTCTAGACTTTTCTTGTGTAGAGCTAGTCAACCCCATTCAAACAAGAGAAATGAAATTGTGTTTTCACGTATAAAGAAACACAGTTCTTTGTCTTTCCATCATCATTTGTCTTTCATTGTCGAGGAGAGATATATAATTTGCGTCTTTGGTTCTTCTATTGGCCTCTCCTGCTGTTATTTTTCCTATTGTTTCCAATATTCCATCAATACACCCTTTTCGTGATCAGCCCTTAGGTCTGGTGTTCTCGCAACGTTTATTGAAAGCTCGTCGTGAAGTGTTTTGATCTTTCTTTCTCATATGCGGGCAAACCCTTTCATCTGTTGTTTATTTATGTATTCTATGCGGGAATTATTCATAGCTTTTTTCTCGGTTGATCATTTTTAATCTTATATCTCTCAGGCTGTTTCCTGACATTGTCAGAGGCACAGTAACTTACTGAAATCCATCCAAAAAATACCCAGTGAACGAGGTCATCATCATCGAGTGCTATCTCCGCAACGAAGGTTGACTACCATGGAGCGCCATTCTGCTGTCTCTTGCTTTGATGGTGCAGGTTGTCATAAGCTGGTCTATCCATCTTTTGATGTTACTCGTCCATGTTAGTCTTGGTCTGCCTCTGCCTCTTTTACCTTGTATTTTCCCATCCAAGATTACTTTTAGTAGGCTGTTGTGTCTTTTAACATGGCCCCAAAATCGTATTTGTCTTGTTTGAATTGTGTTTAGTAGTTATTTTAGTGAACGAGGTAGGGGCAGACAAAGTCTGGAGTAGACAAACACCATCACGAGGTGCACTGGAGAATACACGAAAGTGGCTATGACCAACGCAACAGGCGATGAAATGATTAACAAGTGCAGTTACAGTCAATGATTTCTATAGCCTTTTCAGACCTGACTTTTTTGTTGTTGCAATTAAAAAAAACAAAAACATATGTGATGACAGTAATGACCTCTAACAACAATACAACGTGTATCGTCATTATCATGTGCCATACCGGTTAGCGTTGCGATCTTGTCATCACACACACATAGACCCTCAATAAACTAAACAAATGAAAACACATACACACACAAAACTCTCAACGAACTAAACAAATGAAAACACACACACAGACCCTCAACAAATTAAACAAATGAATACACACACACACACAGACCCTGAACGAATTACATTAAAGAAAACCCACACATACACGCACAGAGATCCTTAATGAACTAAACTTATGAAAACGTACACAGAAACACACGCATGTGCGCGCGCACACACTCAATAATAAAAAAATGGTTCCAGGACACACCCAAAGTCTAAATGCAATTTGTCATAAATGTGACACCCGTGGAATGATTGTGTTCTCTTCTGTCATGTAAACAAACATTTAACCCAGCTACAATAAATAACTGAATATTTATTATAGAAGGCATAGAAGGTAGCCACATAGGTGTCCTGAACCTCTGTCTAACAGAAGACACTAGGCAATCCCTGTGACATTAGCCTTCCATCCAGATTAACAAGTAAACAAAGTCAGAGCCCCGTCACACCAAGTGCCGTCTAGGGAATATGGTCTTAGCGACCATCATTTTTATAGACCTTCGGCTCATTGTTTTTGGGGTAATGTGGTCGGTGTTACGCCCGTGCTGCTTTATTTTCCCAGAAAAAAATCCGGTACCCATTTAAGGCTGGGTGAACCCGGAAGCTGTCGATCAGAATCGAACACGACCTCTAGTCCAGTTCACTAACGATTGAACTAGCACGCTAATCTATCCGGATTACGTCATACAAAATGATTGCCTCATACATGGAAACATTTCTTACAGAATAATCTAGCGGTGATAATTTATGTTATCACCAATATATCGTTCTCGAGCACTCGTCCAATCTATCAGCACAAAAGTTATCTAGTTGTTATCTCTTACAATTAAAGTTGTATTTTCAAGAACAGAAAAGAGCAAATGACTACCATCATCGTTCTATATCAATAACTAACAGACATCCATTCATTCAGAACTGATTGGAAAGAAAACAAGAAAGACATTGACCGACTTATTGTGTACCACATTTGACGATCTATGTATGAATTGAGTGGTCAATTACTTTGTGTTTACTTAGTACGAATGATGTGTTACTTTAAAGTAAAGAGCATATATTATTACAATTATCTAAAGTAATTACTTTGCTTTCTAGTCGCTAGGCAATGTGTTAAACATACAACAGTACTTGTATAGAATGTCAGGATCCGCCCCCTATTGAACAGGGGTTTTCAAATTGTGTTCCCCTGGACATATCAGTGCTGAAGAAACTCACCATCTCTATATATTGAACTGAGAAAATCATTCTGAAGTATCAAGCAGCTGTTTTTTTTTAAATTCAGAAGTAACTAGTGTAAAAGTTAACTTTATGGTAGCTAACTCACTTCAGTTCGGAAAAGTTAACTTTATGGTAGCTAACTCACTTCAGTTCGGAAAAGTTCATCTACTTTAAATCTCGTCTCACAGTGTAGTTTGGATATATCTGCTGCCATTGACCGAACATGTTTCATCATCATCATCATTGAGTGCCGTCTCCGCATCGAAGGTTGGCTACCATGGAGCGCCATTCCACTCCGTCTCTTGCTTTGATGGTGCGATTGTCATAGGCTGACTTGTCCATCTTTTGATGTTACTCGTCCATGTTAGTCTTGGTCTGCCTCTTTTACCTTGTATTTTCCCCTATAATATTACTTTTATTAGACTGTTGTGTCTTTTAACATGACCAAAAAATTTCATTTGTCTTGCTCTAATTGTGTTTTGTAGTTCTTTTTTCACCCGTAGTCGTTCTAAAACTTCCTCGTTTGTTTTCTTTTCTTTCATCCAATTCTACATATTCTTCTGTAAATCCACATTTCAAAGGCCTCAATTATTTGTTGAACATGTTTCAGGTGTCGTTATATATTTTCCCATATCTTCTTTAAGTCTATTTTCAAAATATTACAAGTAATCGTCAATTTGGTATGTTTCTGCAGCTTCACAATCTTATGTTGTTAATTGGAAGTTCTTTTATTACGTTATTTAATCTCAACAACAGTTTTTTTTTGTTTAAATTCTAGATCATTTTTGACTATCGTTGTCATATTTAAATTGAGATCATTTTTGACTATCGTTGTCATATTTAAATTCTAGATCATTTTTTACTATCGTTGTCATATTTAAATTCTAGATCATTTTTGACTATCGTTGTCATATTTAAATTCTAGATCATTTTTGACTATCGTTGTCATATTTAAATTCTAGATCATTTTTTACTATCGTTGTCATATTTAAATTCTAGATCATTTTTGACTATCGTTGTCATATTTAAATTCTAGATCATTTTTGACTATCGTTGTCATATTTAAACTGAGTGAGAACTAAATAGTTTACAGCGCCAGAAGTATCAATGTTCTATACGTGTCCATGATCAAAATGCAAGAGGTGAAATCCTGGCGTGCTGGTACATAATCAACTCCTACCGGCTTCCTGACCTACATTCCTAGAGTCAGCCCATTGACGTCTTATACACTACAAGGACTGTGATTAGTATGTACAAGCATTCACCCACAGCACTTTATGTTCTATACCTAGGCCTGACATACGCTGTTCACCGAGATAGGCAAGTGGTTGCGGATGTTATATTCATTTATTGACACGTGGAACATTTTACACGTGTAGTGCAGAATATCACGTGTTGGACTGAGTTATTTTTAACACAATCAATGATAGACAGGGTCAAAAGTAGTGCCGGCACATAAATTATGTTAATAAGCCGGTAGAATTAAAATGAAAAAATCAACTATACGGGCATTAGACGTCGGGGTCATTGCTTCTTGTTGGAGATTAAATGGCTGGCGTAAGAAGCTTGCACAACCAACTCGTCTGTCACACATTCCTTTATAATCCCTGTGCATGTTCTGTCTTCTCTTGTTTTCAATTTTCATCCACACGTTTGGAAACTGTCGTGTTTTATTGTATTAGCTACACTATCTGTCAAGTTTGATTATTCAAATACTCTGGAAAAAATGGGTTGTATTCGTGTAAATGCAATGGTCTAGATAAATTGTTTCAGTTTTTGTGAGAACGTTTATTTATTGAGAGAAGTGTATTGTTAAAGATGGGTAAAGACTACAAGGTCTTCAGACGCAGACATAATAGTGATAATAATAGTTAATATTATTGATAGCGTAGACTGGTGATACGAAGTGTTATTTATCCGGTATATTTTCTTATGTCGTGAATATGCTACCAGAATGTAATGGTGAATTGTGACTTTATTACTTCTCTTTCATTAATTGTATTGTGTTTGTTTTCTCACATCTTTCTTTCCATCCTCATCATTCTTCTGTCTATCTCTTCCTGTCTATGTTCTCCTTTTATCCCTTCTGTTACTCTCCCCTCGCATTCATCACTCTCGCTGTCTTATCTTTGTCTCTTGTTCCCCTTTTCCTCTTTTCCCATTTCACTTTTTTCCTATTTCTCTCGTCATTTTCCTTTATTACACTTCCTCCAGGTCATCAGGACTTAGGTGTCCTCTCTATCCCTCTCATTGTTAACTGTTACTCTCTTCATTTCTCGCTCACTTTACTGCCTCTGCATCTATTTTATCACGTTCTCTTATTGGTACTCATCTCATTCACTCCATCTTAATTCTTTCTTTCTCTATTTTACTCTTCTTGCTTTCTCTCTATATATGCGCTAAATCCCCCTTTCATGTCATCTCTCGCTCTCTCTCTCTCTCTCTCTCTCTCTCTGTCTGTGTCTCCCTGTTCTCCTCCATAATCTTCCCCAGCCATTCTTCTCTTCCTTTCTTTGCACTTTTCACTTTTCTTTTCCGTGTCGTTTTTTTCCCTCAAGTTCATCTTCTTCTATATCTCTTTCTTTCATCTAATTTCTTCGAGAGTAGTATTCTCGTCAGTATCATCAGATTGTAATATAATAGGAAACGAATATGCAGACAAACTGGCAAAGAAGGAACTAAACTACCACAAGAAGACCATCTAATCACCTGTGAAGAAATGAAAGGCTGTACCATGTGAAAATGGGACCACTCAAAATAGGATACGGTGGGTGGATGTTATCACCATCATCATCAAGTACCGTGCCTGCTGGCGTAGGTGATCATGTCTCTCCACAATTTTCGATCTCGGCAACTATTTATCATTTCTGTTGTTGACCGTCTGCCAAGCCATTCTCTTAAGCTGTCTGTTATTTTTTTTTCTCTTTGCTTCCCTCTATCTCTTCGTCCCTCAATTTTTCCAGTTGTTACAATATATTCCAGTTCCCTTCTCATTACATGGCCAAAAATTATGATTGTCTCTTCCTAATATTGGAAATTAGCTCTCTTTTTGCTTTGGCCTCTTTCAGAACATTCTCATTACTCTTCTTAGCTGTCCATGGTACTCTCAGCATTCTTCTGTAAAACCACATTTCTACAGACTCCAGTGATTTTCTTGTCTGTTGTCCTATTATCCATGATTCGCATCCATATGTTAAGACTGGCTCTACGTAACATTTAAGAACTCTTTTCTTGTTTCTATTGTCAAAAATGGATTGCTTAGTATCTTCCTCATTTTTTGGAAAGCTGCTTTTGCCCGAGCCTGCATCTCAGCTCTCTTGTGAATGTTGTAGTTACTCGAAGGCCCCGGTATCGCTGCAAACAAATTAAAATCCACAACCGTCCTTTAACAGTTCATCGAATAGGTCAATATGGCGGATAGACAACAATGAACAATCGGGGCACATTCAGTAAAGCTTTATTATTGCAGTTTTAGTCATATTCCCAAGTCCGGCTTGCTGCAGGAGCGACTGAGATTAGTCCTCTGTGCACACCGTGAGCTGTGTGTTTTCATCGGATAGATGTTATCAACTCTCAAGCAGATATCAAGTTATCGTACTTCGCTTCCCCGCTGGCCACAATTGGTGAGGTATTAGATGTTTATCAAACTTCAGATAGATACCACTGGTCTATACCACTGTACCATAGCAGATACCACTAGTCTATGCCACTGTCCATAGCAGATACCACTAGTCTATGCCACTGTAATATAGCAGATACCACTAGTCTATGCCACTGCACCATAGCAGATACCACTAGTCTATGCCACATCACCATAGCAGATACCACTAGTCTTTGCCACTGCACCATAGCAGATACCACTAGTCTATGCCACATCATCATAGCAGATACCACTAGTCTATACCACTGTACCATATCAGATACCACTAGTCTATGCCACTGTACCATAGCAGTTACCACTAGTCTATACCACTGTACCATAGCAGTTACCACTAGTCTATTCCACTGTACCATAGCAGATACCACTAGTCTATGCCACTGTAATATAGCAGATACCACTAGTCTATGCCACTGTACCATAGCAGTTACCACTAGTCTATGCCACTGTACTATAGCAGATACCAGTAGTCTATGTCACTGTACCATAGCAGTTACCACTAGTCTATGCCACTGTAATATAGCAGATACCAATAGTCTATGCCACTGCACCATAGCAGATACCACTAGTCTATACCACTGTACCATAGCATATACCACTAGTCTATACCACTGTACCATAGCAGTTACCACTAGTCTATGCAACTGTAATATAGCAGATACCACTAGTCTATGCCACATACCATAGCAGTTACCACTAGTCTATGCCACTGTACCATAGCAGATACTCTAGTCTAGAGGTAAGATGTCGGCCTCTGGACAAGAAGGTGTCGGGTTCGACTCCTATCACTGGTTGGTAAAAAATCGCACTCGTAAATTTGTCATGGTTTTACCCTCTCTTGGTCTCTCGGTAATGAGGTCCAATGTCTCGCTCTCTCGGAAAAATGGCGAAAAGTTTTGCCCCGTGTGCATTCTGCGCAAGTTAAAGAACCCTTGGCTGTTGAAAACCGAAAGGAGAAAGCTAAAAATGGCCGCTTTCTGGGCAAAATTAATAGGAGTAGTCTACCCAAAACGTGATAGCTCTAGACGATAAAAATATGAGAGTACCTCCAGTCGAAGAATATCTGCTTGTATGACGGGGGACACCTAAGCATAAGGCTTATGGTGTGAAAAATCAACAAGTGATATTGACGTAAAATTCCATTTCTCTGACGTCACTAGAGATGTAAAGCTGGCGACGGCTGACAACAAACAAAAAAAGAGAAACCGTTTTAGTGCGGGCATAACTCTAAAACAGACTTCATAAGATAATCCGAATCCCAGTCTAAATAAGCCAATGTCGCAGATGAATAATTTCTTCTGCCAATCTTCCCACGCCATTTCTCTACTTTTTCCTCTTTCCCTTCTCTCTATGATTTCACCTCTTTACTCGCAGATTTCTTTTCTCTTTTCTCACCGATCTTCTTCCAGTAATTCATCGAGCCAATCTTTCATTCATATCTTATATACAACCCTCTAGATATCACTGCTCTTTAACTAATTCGTTTCCTCATTGTTCACATCGCTCTTTCACCCATTTTTCTGCTTGCCTGCATGTCTTTCTGTCTGCCTGCCTGTATGTCTGCCTGCCTGTATGTCTGCCTGCCTGCCTGCCTGCCTACCTGTCTGTCTGTCTGCCTAACTGCCTGTCGTCTGCCTGCCCTCCTGTCTGTCCCTTTTCCCAAATATTTCCCTGCTGAATTGCTTGCTTCATACAATCTTAGATTTTCATCAGTGTTCGTATATTCATGCTATTGATTGCCTTATAAAAACATACCTGCATGCATTTATATGTGCGTGACATTTACAAACATCACAATGTAATTACAGGGAAATGAACTCCTTTGAAGTGACTGTCTGCAATCGAGGTCACTGCATAGAGGGCAGACTGATAGGTAATAAATCTTTCCCAATAGATACGACAATGTTGCATACAACATATTACAGTGGCATAAACTAGTGGTATCTGCTATGGTACAGTGGCATAGACTAGTGGTATCTGCTATGGTACAGTGGTATAGACTAGTGGTATCTGCTATGGTACAGTGGCATAGACTAGTGGTATCTGCTATGGTACAGTGGTATAGACTAGTGGTATCTGCTATGGTGATGTGGCATAGACTAGTGGTATCTGCTATGGTGCAGTGGCAATGACTAGTGGTATCTGCTATGGTGATGTGGCATAGACTAGTGGTATCTGCTATGGTACAGTGGTATAGACTAGTGGTATCTGCTATGGTACAGTGGCATAGACTAGTGGTATCTATCTGAAGTTTGATAAACATCTAATACCTCACCAATTGTGGCCAGCGGGGAAGCGAAGTACGATAACTTGATATCTCCTTGAGAGTTGATAACATACCGATAGTTCTTGTAAGTCGATACACATTATTACTCTTGTTTTTTGTGGTCAGTCACTCCAGGGTACTCGTGTTTATCTTTGACTCTGGATTCTTGAAAGGTTTGGCATACACGCACTGAGAGGGAGAGGGAGAGAGAGAGGGAGAGAGAGAGAGAGGGGGAGAGAGAGAGGGAGGGAGAGAGAGAGGGGGGGAGAGAGAGAGGGAGAGAGAGGGAGGGAGGGAGAGAAGGAGAGAGAGAGAGGGAGAGAGAGAGGGAGAGAGAGGGAGAGAGAGAGGGAGAGGGAGAGAGAGGGAGAGAGAGAGGGGGAGAGAGAGAGGGAGAGAGAGGGAGGGAGAGGGAGAGAGAGGGGGAGAGAGAGGGGGAGAGAGAGAGGGAGAGAGAGAGGGGGAGAGAGAGAGAGAGCGAGAGAGAGGGAGGGAGGGAGGGAGAGAAGGAGAGAGAGAGAGGGAGAGAGAGAGGGAGAGAGAGAGGGAGAGAAAGAGGGAGAGAGAGAGAGGGAGAGAGAGAGGGGGAGAGAGAGAAAGAGCGAGAGAGAGGGAGAGAGAGGGAGGGAGAGAGAGGGAGGGAGGGAGAGAAGGAGAGAGAGAGGGAGAGAAAGAGAGAGAGAGAGAAAGTGCGAGAGAGAGAGAGGGAGGGAGAGAGGAGAAAAGAGAGAGAGGAAGAGAGAGAGGAACATTAAAATTGGAAATTCAAGTGAGAGACAGAAGGTGGAAATGAAAAAAAAAACAAGCAGAGGGAGAAACAACGGGAGAGTAATACAGGCAGACAGAACTAGAGGTGAACGAGAGAAAATACTGGACAGTTTTTTTTAAATTGTGCATTCACTTTGCTTAACATTGGATATCTAAAAACGAAATGATAGAAATGATAAAATGAACTAAAACGTGTAACACATTGCACAATTAATTATACAGTGAATCGGTCGCGCCTTATTAACGGGGCCCATTATGTAAACGACACCTGGAAGAGATCATACAAAACATGCATCACATGGAGTCAGTGTCAACCGCAAAATAATTGAATAAATAAATATATGTTAGCGGAAGCTTCAAACATTAGGAGATGGGTGTAGAAAAGAGGGGGGGGGGGAAGAAGGGAGAAACTAATATTATGAGGTAGCAACACGAGTAGTTCAATTTCTTCATCATTATCATCATCATCATCATCTTCTTCTTCTTCAGCATACTCCCCTAAACGCCAGTAAAAGAAGTTCAAAGAAAGGACTGGTCAATTCAAAGCTGGTGACATCTCCATACAGGATGGTACTGATGATGGTTACAGAGCCTTCTCTGTTCACATTAGACGTGATTGTAGCAGATATTCAGAAATCATTTTGCCTGTGCCACAATCATATTCATCAGAGGTTCATATTTTTAAGATGATGAATTGATAATGCTTCAATCTGTTGTAGTCTGTTCGGTGTCTAAATATTGTTACTTATTCTCTATTGAGCCGTTAGTTCTGGCATCATTTTTCTGGTAGCCCTGTATTCCATTTGTTCTTGACAAAATCTCTTTGATTCCTCATAAGTTGTATTTGTATCTGGCTGCTGTAATTTGCCACCTTCCTTTGTCAAACTGTCTGCCTCATCCATGGATACCGTAGTGAGAAAGGATCCATTGAATCACCGTTCTGATTCTCTGGAAGCGCTTGTAGAGTATTTCTCATAGTTTATTAAGGTCTTCGCTTCCATGACTCCTCAGTGCTGCAGCTTCTGACAGAACATATGTGAGCAACACAATGTTTTCTTCTTTGACCTCCCACAAGAGAGTTTCTGCTACAGTTTTCACAGTTGCTGCCTTCAAGTTATTTAAACATTTTCCTGTTTCAAATAAGATCATTTCCCTGCCTCACATAAGATCCTTTACGTGTCTCAAATAAGATCATTTACGTGTCTCAAATAAGATCATTTCCTGCCTCAAATAAGATCATTTCCTTGCCTCAAATAGGATCATTTTGCTGTCTCAAATAAGATCATTTCCCTGCCTCAAATAAGATCATTTTCCTGTCTCAAATAAGATCATTTCCTGTCTCAAATAAGATCATTTCCCTGTCTCAAATAAGATCATTTCCTGTCTCAAATAAGATCATTTACCTGCATCAAATAAGATCATTACCCTGCCTCAAATAAGATCATTTTCCTGTCTCAAATAAGATCATTTCCTGTCTCAAATAAGATCATTTTCTGTGTGAAATTTTTAAGACCAATGAAGATATCTGACCCTACATACTTTTTTACATTAGTTGCTGCTCGCTTACACTGGCTACTGATCTCTTACACCGGTTACTGATCTCTTACACTGGTTACTGATCTCTTACATTGATTGCTGGTTGCTTACACGGGTAGCTGATCTCTTACACTGATTGTTGAACCATCTGTGTAGACATACACCCATGAATAGCTTGATTATAGTTCTTTTTCATGTTTATTTCTTTTTCTTTCTTTTTTTTCTTTTCTTTCTTTCTTTCTTTCTTTCTTTCTTTCTTTCTTCTCTTCCTCTTGTACCCGTTCGTGTTCCAGGGTGATAACACAGTTTTGTACTCGCCCTCTTGGCGGCTTCACTCATTGTCACTTGATGTTGTAGCGTTTCTTTGATGTTGTCTGTCCATTTTACTCAGGGTCTTCCTCTTACTCTTCTCCCTTCTCCTCTTTTAATATATTCTTTGTATGGTAAGAAATCACACGGCATTTATTTTAGATTGGAGAATCGATTTATTTGTTGATTTTTATGTAGCTTAGGGTTGGCTCAATGCCTACTCTTTCTCTTATAGTGTCATTTCTGAATCTGCCTTTTCTGGTTACTCCAAACGCTTCTCTTCGTTCCTTTAGTAGTCATCGGGTGAAGGACAATAAGAGAGAAGGAAGGAAAGAAAGAAAGAAATATCAGCTTTACCTATCCAAATAACAAAACTCAAAGAAATAGGTACCTGACTAGCTGTTTTGGGGAAGAGCCAACTAGCAAGTGATATTAGAGCGGTCAGTGCCTAACAGCTGGCTGTGTATGTTAGGACCGGCGATCAAAGACATGATCAAGACCCAACTCCACCTTCGAGTGATGTTCCTAGAAACAGACTAGCAAGAGAAAAGAATCACACAAAACGTAGCGCTGATGTCGGATTCTCTGGGCCGAAAAGCTCAAATAAAGCAGCTATTCTGCAAAGCACAAATATCTACGCCTACTTAACGTCTTTTTAAGGGCGGATGATGAAGAAGAGTAGTCGTCAAGTGATCGCATTAGAAGATGTTTTGTGGACGTTATTATGAGCGAAGAATAGACTCCCCCCCCCCACCCCCGAACTCCCTCCCCTAGACGTGTTGTGGCCCAGCACGATGTCATTTAATTCTTCGTTTCTCTAAGACTACAGTCAACTATAGAGGTACAGCCCACGGACAGAAGATGAAATAGGAAAACAACCCAACTAGAGTGTTGTTTTAAGCCTTAGGAGCTATAGACGGCTGACGTCACTCTACGCACAACCTATTTCTCGCATATCTGAAAACGTCACTCTAGTTTGGGTGTTTTCCAGTTTTATTTTTAGAGCGTGGGCGATCTCTATATTTAGCTGTTCTGACATTCCATGTGGTGGGAAATCATTTCATGAGAATAGACAAGCAAATTACCATGAGCCAGCTGTGACGTTCGCAGCCATGACCGATCAGATCTGACACCAAGCAACATTTCATCAAGACATCTACGGGGGATAAAGGCGTCTCACAGCAGCAGATATATCACGGACCCACAGATGATGGCTTGCGCCAGGATCGGTAAACCAGAACGATCCAGACCGTATCCACCTCTTCGCGTACCTCCAGAAACCGAGTAATATTTTTGCCTGGCCAAGCGCGTAGGGATTGAAGAGGAAGCAATACGGTACTCAGTAATGTCGTGCTGATGTCGGATGTGTTGGTCCGTAAGGCACACATAAACTACAACACAACGCATCCACACCCATTTATCGTCCTTCTAAGGACGGATGAAGAAGAGGACAGCCAATTCCTTTAATGGTCATCTGGTGAACGACAGGAAGAAAGTTAGAGAGAGAGAGAGAGAGAAAGAGAGAGAGAGACAGAGAAAGAGAGAGAGAGAAAGAGAGAGAGACAGAGAAAGAGAGAGAGACAGAGAAAGAGAGAGAGAAAGAGAGAGACAGAGAAAGAGAGAGAGAGAAAGAGAGAGAGAGAGAGAGAAAGAGAGAGAGAGAAAGAGAGAGAGAGAAAGAGAGAGAAGAGAAAGAGAGAGAAAGAGAGAGAGAAAGAGAGAGAGAGAAAGAGGGAGAGACAGAGAAAGAGAGAGAGAGAGAAACAGAGAGAGAAAGAGAAAAGAGAGAGAGAAAGAGAGAGAGAAAGAGAGAGAGAGAAAGAGAGAGAGAGAAAGAGAGAGAGAGAGAGAGAGAGAAAGAGATAGAGAAAGAGAGAGAGAGAGAAAGACAGAGAGAGAGAAAGATAGAGAGAGAGAGAAAGAGAGAGAGAGAGAAAGAGAGAGAAAGAATGAATGATCTATAATAAAACCAGGTTTTACGCATTAAAACTTTACAATTAGAGCACGTGTACAAATGTGTTCCTCTGACGTGTCTCCATAACAAAGTGGTAGAGGAGCCTGTGTGCCCTTAACTCCAAGAGCTGTTCTAGTGGTAGAGGAGCCTGTGTGCCCTTGTTCCCAAAAGCTGTTCTAGTGGTAGAGGAGCCTGTGTGCCCTTGTTCCCAAAAGCTGTTCTAGTGGTAGAGGAGCCTGTGTGCCCTTGTTCCCAAAAGCTGTTCTAGTGGTAGAGGAGCCTGTGTGCCCTTGTTCCCAAAAGCTGTTCTAGTGGTAGAGGAGCCTGTGTGCCCTTAACTCCAAGAGCTGTCCTAGTGGTAGAGGAGCCTGTGTGCCCTTGTCCCCAAGAGTTGTTCTAGTGGTAGAGGAGCCTGTGTGCCCTTGTTCCCAAAAGCTGTTCTAGTGGTAGAGGAGCCTGTGTGCCCTTGTTCCCAAAAGCTGTTCTAGTGGTAGAGGAGCCTGTGTGCCCTTGTCCCCAAAAGCTGTTCTAGTGGTAGAGGAGCCTGTGTGCCCTTGTTCCCAAAAGCTGTTCTAGTGGTAGAGGAGCCTGTGTGCCCTTGTCCCCAAGAGTTGTTCTAGTGGTAGAGGAGCCTGTGTGCCCTTGTCCCCAAGAGCTGTTTCTAGTGGTAGAGGAGCCTGTGTGCCCTTGTCCCCAAGAGTTGTTCTAGTGGTAGAGGAGCCTGTGTGCCCTTGTCCCCAAGAGTTGTTCTAGTGGTAGAGGAGCCTGTGTGCCCTTGTCCCCAAGAGTTTGTTCTAGTGGTAGAGGAGCCTGTGCGCCCTTGTCCCCAAGAGTTGTTCTAGTGGTAGAGGAGCCTGTGTGCCCTTGTCCCCAAGAGCTGTTCTAGTGGTAGAGGAGCCTGTGTGCCCTTGTCCCCAAGAGTTGTTCTAGTGGTAGAGGAGCCTGTGTGCCCTTGTCCCCAAGAGTTGTTCTAGTGGTAGAGGAGCCTGTGTGCCCTTGTCCCCAAGAGCTGTTCTAGTGGTAGATGAGCTTGTGTACCCTTGTCCCCAAAAGCTGTTCTGATGATGGAGGAGCCTGTGTGCCGTGTCCTTATGAGCTGTTCTAGTGGTAGAGGAGCCTGTGCGCCCCTTGTCCCAAGAGCTGTTCTAGTGGTAGATGAGCTTGTGTACCCTTGTCCCCAAAAGCTGTTCTAGTGTAGAGGAGCTTGTGTGCCCTTGTCCCCAAGAGCTGTTCTAGTGGTAGAGGAGCTTGTGTGCCCTTGTCCCCAAGAGCTGTTCTAGTGTAAGTAGCCTGTGTGCCCGTGTCCTTATGAGCTGTTCTAGTGGTAGAAGAGCCTGTGCGCCCTTGTCCCCAAGAGCTGTTTCTAGTGGTAGAGGAGCTTGTGTGCCCTTGTCCCCAAGAGCTGTTCTAGTGGTAGAGGACCTGTGTGCCCTTGTCCCCAAGAGCTGTTCTGATGGTGGAGGAGCCTGTGTGTCCTTGTCCTATGAGCTGTTCTAGAGGTAGAGGAGCCTGTGTGCCCTTGTCCATATGAGCTGTTCTAGAGGTAGAGGAGCCTGTGTGCCCTTGTCCATATGAGCTGTTCTAGAGGTAGAGGAGCCTGGTGTGCCCTTGTTCCCAAGAGCTATTCTAGTGGTAGAGGAGCTTGTGTGCCCTTGTCCCCAGAGAGTTGTTCTAGTGGTAGAAGAGCATGTGTGCCCTTGTCCCCAAGATCTTTTCTAGAGGTAAAGGAGCCTGTGTGCCCTTGTCCCCAAGATCTTTTCTAGAGGTAAAGGAGCCTGTGTGCCCTTGTCCCCAAGATCTTTTCTAGAGGTAAAGGAGCCTGTGTGCCCTTGTCCCCAAGATCTTTTCTAGAGGTAAAGGAGCCTGTGTGCCCTTGTCCCCAAGATCTTTTTCTAGAGGTAAAGGAGCCTGTGTGCCCTTGTCCCCAAGATCTTTTCTAGAGGTAGAGGAGCCTGTGTGCCCTTGTGCCCAAGAGCTGTTCTAGAGGTAGAGGTGCTTGTATGCTCTTGTCCCCAAAAGCTGTTCTAGAGGTAGAGGAGCCTTTGTGTCCTTGTCCACAAGAGCTGTTCTAGAGGTAGATGATCCTGTGTGACCTTGTCCCCAAGAGCTGTTCTAGAGGTAAGGAGCCTGTGTGCTCTTGTGCCCAAGAGTTTGTTCTAATGATAGAGGAGCCTGTGTGCCCTTGTCCCCAAGAAATGTTCTAGTGGTAGAGGAGCCTGTGTGCCTTTGTCCCAAGAGCTATTCTAATGGTAGAGGTGCCTGTGTGCCCTTGTCCCCAAGAGCTGTTCTAGTGGTAGCAATGCTATCAAGTGATCGCCCATGCTGTACAGGTCAAAGGACTGGACTAGGAAAAGTTCCACACAAACATATTGAAATCGGATGCACTGGGCTACGTACGTATATTTGCATCTAACAGTTCAAGGTTATTCTCACCATGAAGAAAGGGAAATTGTACTCTAATTGTGCTAGCTTCAGCCTCGTGAATTATATCATAACTCGAAGACATGGTCAAGTCGTTATATGTGGTAGACTCAATGAGAAACCCATTGACACCATATAATGCAGTAGAAGTGCGAACTATTTGTCTAGAAATGCTTTTACTCCAGATTTATCTGCCCGTGTGGTCTTTGTTTACATTGTCAACCGCTCCCTCACAGGCAAAAGTGATCTTTGTGCAGAAGGAGTGTATTCATAACTTGTTATCTCAACGCTTATAATATCATAGCATGGAAATTCAACGTATGTATTCTCTTGCGCTATATGCTGGCCACAATGGACGATAATACTAAGAGTTCTAAGGTAGTGGTATATTTTTTATTTTATTTTTTTTTTGTGGTGTGGGGGGGGGGGGGGGGGTCATAGTAAGAACACA